>JABXJD010000015.1:310000-382500 GCA_013375575.1 Percina caprodes
TTCATATTCACATCTGCATCAGCTTCTTTGCTTCTTTGCTAAAACCGGGAGTAGGAGCTGGGTGTTGCTCTTGTCGTGTCAACAACATGGAGGAGTCGTTCCAAAATTGGATTCAGTTAATTTAAATTCAGTCCACTGTGCTCCATTAGAGCACAACATTATTTCCTTTTTAGGATGCTTTTGATACTTTGTAGAAAAATGCAGTTTAAGCCAAATAACTTTTCAGATTTCTGGAGGAAATTAATCATGATTCCAAAGCAAAATTCAGTGGCACCCAGTGAATGACACAGAGAATTGCTTCCCCTTCTTCGGTGCCTGGAGCTGGTGCTTGCGTGTGTGTTTACCTGTTTGACCTCAGCCTGTAGGTGGCGTAGCTGCAGGATCTGCTCCAGCCGTGTGTGCGTGTGTTGCGCGTTGAGCTCCACCTCCTGCTGCTTCTCATGGAGGAACTCCAACAACTCCTGAACCTGAGCAGCCAAGTCCATGTCCTTCTCCCCTGTCAGCTCGATTCCTGACACACACACACACACACACACACACACACACACACACATTACTCTATTAGTATTAGATAGTATGTAATGTTTGAGCTGCAAATGTGATTTGTTGAGTAGCATTGAATAAAGAAAAGTATGAGTCTAAGAGAGAGAGAGAGAAAGAGAGAGATGTGTGAGTGTGTGAGTGAGTGAGTGAGCGAGCGAGCGTGCGTGCGTGCGTGCGTGCGTGCGTGTTTGAGAGATGTCTCACTCCAGGGGGCAGCGGCATTGACCTACTCATATACACAAACATCACACACAGTAAGAGGATTGTGCTGTGACGATTTTTTAACCTAATTCTCTCCCTGTTCCACACAACACATTTTGGCATCACCATTTATGGTTCAGCCAAAGCATCAGGGCTCCCTCTCTCTTTCATTGTACAGTGCGTAGCTGTAAATCCAGATGTGAGCCTGCTCAGCGGACAACAGGATCACAACTGAAGTTCAGTGCGAAAGCAAATGAAAGCATTGAAGAATATGACTGCCTAGTAGTAATGAACATACAGCACAGCAAACGCAGTTTATTTAAAGCTATAGTGCGTAGTTTCTATATCTCCCTCATGAGGACACTGTCGGTGCATCCAAATGACGCAAGCCCCCTGCTCCACGCAGTTGTAAGTAGCCGTCAAATCAAGGACCAATGGATTAAAAAAAACATGATTTTGTAAAGTTTAAAACCATGCTGAGAAATTGAGAGTTTTGTGGAGTTGTTAGTCTTAATCAGCTTTGAATCAAGTCATTTGGCAATGGCTTGAATGTAACATTGACATTCATTAACATAAAATGCTAAGTGTTACTATAGCTTTAAGGTTTTACAGTTTAAGCATAAGGTACCAAACAGCTCTTCTCTTCTCTGGCTGCATGGCTGTGTTTTTATTCTGTTTAGCAAAAGGGCATTTAGGAAGCACGTTAGATGCATAATGATTAGAGATGGTCTGATACCTCTTTTTGCTTCCCCATAACCGATTATTTATTCATTATGTTCCAACATCTGTATACTACTATCCCTGTATGGATGTGATATGATTTCTATCTTTGTTGTCGGTCTGGCTCAGGTTAAAGTCTTTGTGAAATATGAACAAACACAAAAATAAAAGCCACAGAACTTAGTCTTTTTTTCGCAGTTTGACAGTCAGTTATAAAACAAGAAAAAGAACAACAATTACGTTAAGTTTACTTTAAATTTTCTTTAGGGCTTTATAAAGTGGTATCGCCTTAAACGCTGGTGTCGGTATCAGCAATACTGATACTGGTATCGGTATAGGAACATCTCTAATAATGATGCCAGGTGTGTGAATTCCAGTTTGAAACAAACCACAAGGGTATAGTAGGAAATAATCATTGGGAGCTCATTTTAAAGTACACAACTGTTCTTTGCTTCTATCTTCTTTATTCCTCTGAATCACCCGTACCTCTCTACCTCTTGTCCTGCTATTTTCTTTCTCATAGAGCAAAAGTTTGGTTGTGTGTGCTTTTACCTGACGCCTGGACCTCCATGATGTACTGGTGCAGGTCTTGACCCTGCTGCATCACTTCGTAGGTCATGTTGTTCATGGCTGCCTTCCTCTCTGCGTGTCGTTTCAGCCGCTGCTCAGCCAGGCCGATGTCCTCAGCACCACCAGATGAGGCGCCGCCTCCTCCGCTGCTGCTGCCACTGCTAGCGCCAGAGCGGCCTGTGTCATTCAGCTGGCGGGATAGATCCTCGTTCCAGGCGTCCAACTCCGCTGTGACCTGCCGGAACAGAGGAAAGCGCGGGATCAGAGTACACATGGAAACACAGTTACCAACACAAGAAGCCAAAAGCCATTGGGTGCTGTTGTTGTTTTTTGTGGTTTATCTATCAACATTGGATCAAATTAGCTCTTACAGCCCCCTTTAAAGCTTTAGTGCGTAACTTTTTGATATTAATGAACGTCAACGTTACATTCAAGCCATTGCCAAAGGATTTGATACAAACTAATTCAGACTATCAGCTCCGCACAACTCTCTCTGTGTTTCTCAGTATGACTATGTTGAGAAGATTGTGGTGTCTGGTGACTTTCCCCGTGCAAAAGCTTGAGTGAAGATAATTACATCTTCAGAAGAGTCCATCATGTTTTTAATCATCTGTGTCCTCCTTGGCTTCTAACAAGTGCGTGGAGGAGGGGTGGGGGTGGTGCGCAATCACGTAAGACTGGTATCATGCGGACGTACTGACAGTTTTGTTGTGATTAATTAGAATTCCTCATGGGGCAGACAAAATTACACACTATAGTACTATAGCTTTAAACACTCTCTTCTATTTAACAAAAGGGGACCTAGAGAAGAGCTCTGCTGTACTCCACAGCAGCTTCCAATGAGCAGCAAAGTGTTTCTGTCAGAATAAAATCAAGTACCTGTCTGAGTCTACTTTGATATTGAACGAGCACACGCTCTTGCGCTCCTACCTCTATAGTATACTGCTCAAATATGCGTAGCTGGAGGAAGATGTCCAACTTGATTTTGCGTTCGTGGAACAGTTCCTCCATCTGGCCCTGAGCCTCGTCCAGTTGCTGCAGCACCCCCTGGATGTGTGCAATGGAACTGCAGTGAGGCGTCTTATTGGTTGACATGGCTGCATCTCTGTAGGAAGAGACAGAGGGAGACATTATACCACACACAGCCTTACACAAGACCACCCTCATCATTAGAGGACCTGTTTCGACAACATAAAGATGTATATATTAATATTAAATATTAATATTAAAATAACAGCAAATCAGAACAAATAAAGGAAATTTATAAAGCATTAATATTTTTAATCATTTATTACTTGTTTTATGAAATATAGAAAAATATGACAAACTACAGCATAATAATTTTAATTAAATTTGACCATCTCAAAGACAATGGGGATCAGCTAGTAGTGTGCAGTTTAAACAAAGTAACTCAAGTAAGAGTAAGACAAGAATAAACGGAGAGACAAATACAAAATAATATATATGCTTGTGTCAATATTGTTATTAATCGTAATATTACTTAAGTAGCTGAATACATTTGACTTTTGAATGACGTTTTAAGTATGAATATTATTACCTGAGCTGCTGTATTAATCCTTCATTCTCTTTAATAACATTAGAAATATTATTATTGTTACCAGAGTCTTTAAAACAGCATCATGAATATTTATATGAATTGTACTATTACCTGAGCTGTTGCATTAACTCCTCTCCCTCTTTAATCACGTTGAGCGTTGCCTCCAGTGTAGCCGTCTGCTGCTGCTGAAACTGCTGGATCAGAGTCTGAACCGAATCCACCGAATTGCAGCACACTTCGTCCAACAGCTGCTTCTGCAGCTCCTCCATCCATGACCACAGCTGGACAAACGCATGGGCAAACAGACAGAGTGGCAACTTAGCAGATGTGTGATCAATCCATTAGCACAGAATTCTCCTTCCTCTGCAACACTGCTATGTTAGAAAATACTGAGTACTAAAAATAACACTTACAACTACTAGGGGTGGGAAAATCCATTTGTTTCACTAGAATAGATTTTTTTTAGTTGTTGTTTTTAACCAATGATTCACCTGAATATTTTCGGTTTATACAGTACCACTGGAGACGATTACATCATATGCATTTCCAGCTAAACAGGCCGAACGCCAAAAATCTGTTATGTACTTCTTTACAATAGAAATAGATGTCAGACTGACTGACTGATGATGTGTATTCTTTTTAGAAAACATTTTTTTTAGAATTGCCTCATGATATATTGTATCTATTCATTTTTTTGTTCTGAAAATTTTTGTCTGAGAAAGTGTTCATTTTTGAGTTTGTGTGCGTTTGTGTGTCCCACCTCCTTGGTGTGTGTGTGGAAGGAGACAGACATATCGAGCAGCAGCTTCCTGTGTTCGACTCGGCGGACAAAGTCCTGGATTCGGACTTCCAGGTGCCTGGCCGCCTTGTAGATTTCCTCAGGGTCGCACTCTCCTGTCTGAGCCAGCTGCTCAGCTGCCTCCAGCAGCTTGTCTGCATTAGTGTATGTGTTCTGGAAGGGAGAGGAGGAACCTTCTTCAGCATCAGCAGCAACACCATTAACATGATCAATATCTGTATAACTTGGTTGTATGCCACGGCCTTGGAAAATACATCTAGCTATATGTCAAACACAAGGCCGTCTGAGACAAATATCGGCAAGATTTTCATGAAAATTCATGAGCTGTTTTTTTACTCTATGGTAAGGCTCTGCTTGCCTCAAATCGCTTATTTTGGTACCAGTACTTTTCACTGTTTGTTTTCCAATGCAGATAGTACCCCCTCAGTGTGGGAAAATTTCTAAGCGGATTACTATTGTCACGCCACCTGCCACTACCGTGACAATCATAACTAGTCTGTATCTACGACGTTCGACTTGCTCCAGTGCCGCTGGAAATTACGCCGGATGTCACTCTTTTCGTCTGGATGTCCGTTACTTTCCGCTTTCTTTGTGTTGGAATTTTAAACTCTGGTCGATTTATGAGGAATATGGTTAAATGCTCCTGCAATCTCTGCAGGGAAAATCCAGACAGTTAGCTAGACTCTGTCCAATCTGAGTTTTCTGTTGCAACGATTAAAACAAACTTTGAATGTACATATGGTCCACCAAAGCAGGTTTCTTCCCAAGGCTATTTTGCAGAGGCACCGCTGTGCCGTCCGGCACTTAGCACTGCCCAATTGTGACTAATTTAAAAAAATGCCAATAAACCAGAAAACATTTTTCTCCCATCCCGGAATGCTGTGTGGACTAGCCAGACCGTCCTCCGTGGGGCAGTGGAGGAAGGTCTGGCAATACGAGACTAATTGAGAACTAAACAAAGGAACGTCTGCACTTCGTCGACTGTACAGTGTAACCCGTGGTGTGGTTTTGCAGGCTGCTATTGTTTTATTTTATTTTTTTTTTTAAATCTGGATCAAGTGAAACCTAAAATTTTGGTTGATGTTGACGGTAGCTTGACTATTTCAAAGTTGCCGGTTTGTGCAGCATGTGCCATGCCACGTTAGTGACAATTATCTCTGACCAATCAGCGGTATGCAGTGTTTTAACTCCACCTTCTAGTATTGCTCAACTTACCTGGTACCCAGACCGAGTTCATACCAAAAGAAAACTACCAGCAAACCAAAAAAAGGCAGGGTTGAGTAGAGTTCCTTTTAGTTTTGATTTCTTTCATTATTGATTATCAATTTCTTAATTTGTTTGTTACTTTTTTTCTCATCACCATCATCATATTGGCCACATTCACATTATCAATAACAATATTTTTGTAATTAGGAATGTTTTTGGTGTCTTAACCTCTCTTGTGCTGTTTGACCTAATTTCAAATCAGATTTACACCTGCTGCACAGGGGTAACACTGGATAAGGCACGCATGCACACACGGACGTGCACGCACACGCACACGCACACACACACACACACACAGTTGGATCACATTATATTGAAATGTTAATTCCAGTTTCTGTAAATCACAGCATGAGTTTTCCCTTTTCTACCTCTCTTTGCCGAAAAAGGGAATAAATCCTGTCTGAGCGTTAAAGCTCTCAGCATTCATCAGTAGGACAAAATGGATTAGTGTCTGCCTATTCTGGTAAGTATAAGAGAGTATTACCGGATTATTTTTCACTTCATAAAATATATTGCATCTGAGATATGAGACTGGAGGTTGGAGGGTGTGTCGCTACATGATCCCAATTATTCAAGAATATGAAGTTGGGTGCAAGCTCACAGTCTGAATATTTCACAATTTAGAGGGATTAATCATAATATAAAGATTATTTAATAATTTACACAAGATTAATACTCATAACTGCATGACTGGTTTGGTTCAGGGTGAGAATTTTAGCAGGGAGAGGACAAGAAAACAGGATCATCCCCGTCACCTGAATGTACTATAGAAGACCAACAAATGAATGCAAATAAGAAAGGAAAACATTGAACAAAACAAACTGAGAAATAAATAGATGAAATATTCTTTTAAACCATCTGGAAGAACAAAATCAGCTGATTGATAGAATAAATCCTGTGGAGGTCAGGGACTGAATAAAATTATATTATACATTATTATTATTAATGTTGCATATGTAAGTGTAATTTAACATGTTCTTTCAATTTGAGACATAAAATAAAATAAATCCATCAGGAAGTTTTTTAGAGAAGGAGCAGGTTGGGACACACACACACACACACACACACACACACACACACACACACACACACACACACACACACACACATCAAGGAGTTGGAGCCAAGGACCATTTTTCACACGAGTTCAACAGTACAAGTACTTGTATACCGTTGTATCCTTCAAAAGGCACAATATGTGTGTCTCCATTTCAAACATCACTGCAAGTTGACTGCTTTTAGCAGCAGAGGTTGATTGTCAAGGTTAGCTCACCGAAACTCTACTGCCGAAGTTGCTGGCTGGCACATCAACGTTAGCTAGTGTCCGCTAGCATACATACAGGCTAACTACAAAAAAAAAAACACCCATCTCATAGGAGCAAACCTTAATATTTAATTCAATAAAATTATAGTACAAAAGGAGCACTAACGCCACACGTCTTATGTTGACAACGTGGACGCAGATATAGGAAACTCCGAAAGTAGACGTAATATTTACCTAACGCTAGTAGGCTAGGCTAGCGCTGTTACGCTAACTTCGGCGAAGCGTTAGCTAGCTGCCTAAAACTCGTGAAAAGCCAAACAACATTCCCGCCTTAACTGTGTTTCACTTTCCCTCTAATATTATTATCAACATAATAAAGACACTTGGACTGGGTCAAGACTAAAAGCCATATTTGGCAAGACCACTGGCCGAGACCGATACAAGTGCGAGTACAAATACCAGCGAGTCCGAGATCATAAAAAAAAGTTCGGACTCGAGTACTAGCTACAGCCCTGGATTTGTGTATGGCATGGTACGCCCAAAACACACCTATGATTAAGTAATCCGCAAAGTAAACCGCTTTTGAACTATACTCCCGGCGCTAAAACCCTTTTTTCCGCAGTCAAACTAAAAAGTGGATTAGCAATGATCTGACTGACACACACACACACACACACACACACACACACACACACACACACACACACACACACACACACACACACACACCTGGTATCCGAGTACTTGACTTTGAAACAAATCCAATCAGACAATTTCAATAGAGAAGACAATCACACACTTTACCACTATTAATAGACTTCAAGGCCCCTCAAGGCTCCAATTGTATCTACATGTTTCTGTAAACTCTGTGTGTGCTTCTTTAAGCAGGACTAGTCTGGATCAAAGACACTTTGCAAAACTGTTCATTTCGGGAAACAACAAACTTCAAGCTAGCAAGCTACACACTGAAAATGGCTTTTTTCAAAGACGACCTACTTGGTTATTTTGGGGATTAATTGTAAGGATTTACAAAGAATTTACTCTCTAACTGGGACATTTTGGGCCGATTGATGAGATTGCTGTGGACAAAAATGACGTTTAACCATGTATCCAGCTAATTTAAATAGATTCACGTTGCTGTATTGTGTTAACAGTTAACTTCTTTTTATATTGTATGTTGCATTTTTTCTTTCCCGAGACTATTTTGCCACCGTCGCTACGCCTGGAGCTTTGATGATCAATTGATTGGTTTAAAGAAATGCAAACAACACAGAGTGTTTTTTTCTCCTATCCTGGAATGTATGTGTGGAGTAGCCAGACCTTATTTCACAGCGCTGTGGAGACAGGTCTGGCAATATGAGACTAAAGCAGGACTTACTGAGAATTTTGCTGAACTGCAAATGTTGCAGAACTTAAAGGGATCAATGGCAAAGAGGGCTCTGCAATAATACTGCAGTGCACTGCGTAATACAGGAAAGAAAAGTGTCACTGGCCTTCGTTCTATATTACAGTATCTATTTTTATTAAATGGCCAATGTTCAAACCATTTCTATTGCAGCACTGACTTTGAAACCAAGCCACATTCTCAAGTCACATTTTAATGAAATCTCTACTAAGCGCTTCAACATGTTTCTTTGTTTTGTTTTCATCTTTAGGATCAAAACCTCCAGTTCCAGCTCCAGCATTTCTTATGTGATATACTGTAGCACTGAAATTCAGGAATGGATAACATCTTCTGCAGATCCTTCAGGAAAGGCTCGTGACCATAAATGGTTCTATAGAGGCATGTATTCATGCTTCCTGCCGCCACCAGGCATGGTGGTTTTCAAAATTTGGGATTAATCAAGGAAGATGACTTACAGATGTTTGCAAGGCAAGCGAATAAACAATTTGATAAAAACTAACCAAACTGTTAATGGTAGGAGGGCCTTCTTTCATCTATGTTATGATGGTACTGTAAATGACAGCCCGGACAGACATTCTCACCCATGGGTGTAATTTACAAGGAAGTTGCAGAAAAGTACACAAGAATGCAGGAAATGAATGGTTTCACTTTTAAAATTTAAATTTTACTCAAAAAATGGACATCTCAACACCCGCCCCCCTCCCAATGTTGAACCCAGAATTACGCCCTTGGACTCACCTGAGCAACATCTTCAAAGTCGTCGTGTCGTTTCTGCAGGGCTCGGGCTCTATGAAGGGATTTCCCAACGCCAGTGTGTTTGCTGAGGAAAGCCTCGCCGTGGTTTTCTATCCAGTCCATCACCTGGAGAAGAGAGAACACAAAGATCGACTTCACATCTCAGGATTAAAGGGTCACCTTATGTTCCTGGTGCTGCACCCTTTATTTATTATTTTTGACAGTGACCACACAGATCAGCAGTACAAAATGATCCCAAACCTCATTAACTAAGAATGGAACAGATGAAACCTTTGTGATCTGCGTGGGAAACTGAGGTCACTGCAGCTGAGAAGAACAGGATGTTAAATTTTCTGTGCTGTGAACATCATCCCTTGCTTTATTATTTGCTACTTTGGTGGTACTTTTTCCAGGCATTATATCTCAAATTGTAGTATCAACTCTTAGGTCTGTGACTATGGATGACACAATTCTTTGTTTTGCAGTATTTTTTGCCAATTTCTACTTAAACAGTTGGTTTAAAGAGCTCATATCATGATCATTTTCAGGTTTATAATTGTATTTAGAGGTTGTACCAGAATAGGTTTACATGGTTTAATTTTCAAAATACACCAAAAACTGAAATGTGAAGCTAATGTGAAGATATTGTACAGAAATTCTTTTTACTGCAGCTACTCTTTTCACCCTGTGTGTTAAGCTCTCTGTTTTAGCTACAGAGTGAGGCATCACACTATTCCATCTTTGTTGAGAGTTGCACATGCGCAGTATCTAGGTAAGGACTACTAGCCAGTCAGAAACAGACTAGGGTGGAGCCTCACAAGCAAACTAGTGTGAGCCAAAACAATCAGCCTGTAACCATGGCTTCAGCTCTGACGTACAACCTAGACTGGATCAAGACATTTCAGAGTGGTAAGTTATTTAAATGTTAACAAATTAATCTTTCATACATAATGTTTTAATTCTGCACTGTCTCTCGAGCCTTTGCTCTGACTATCTTGGTTTGAGAGCGTAACACACTAGCAGCAAGGTGAGCATTATAACGTGTATTACAAAGTGACGCCAAATGACACGTTTGTCACAGAATTAAAGGTTAGACTACAATAGAGCTGTTTCGAGCAGTTTGTGAACAGTGTTGTCTGATGGAGATGGTTAGTCCCCTTGGGGTGGAACGTTAAAAAGCCCAATTTCATGTAAAAAAAAAGATATATAACACAATAAAAGCCAAAAAGCATAATATGAGCACTTTAAAAGCCCACCTATGATGCAGGTTGGACTGTATTTTCACAATATAGTACTGCTAACCAGTACTTTATGTCTAATCTGGATTTGATTGATTAATTTCACTGTACTGTACTTTACCTGAGTATTTCCCACTTTGTCCTACTTTACATTTCTACTGTAAATTGTACCTTTTGATACACTACATTTAACCGTAGTTACTAGTTACTTTTCAAGTTAAGATTACATTAAAAAAAATTAAACCAGCAGCTGGTCTAGTTTGGCCCCCTTTTGTCATGTCTGACACATCAATTAGTTGTTGATTGGACTTTTCCCTCGAACCCTTTCATATGGTTTCATTTACATAACCAAAGAGATCATTGTGATTATTGTTGTTGTTGTGGGCAAGTTGTAATACTGTGAAATTGGATTGTTGTCCTTTACAGCTGTGTTAGAGTTTTCATAATCTGTGTTAGGCTTCCTTTTTGGCAGAGATGTTATTCTCTGTTTCCTGTCCAGGGATTACAGATGAAAATTATTTTATAGATAACTCTGGTACTGCTAACCCCTGATTTCCACCAACTGCGGAACGGCTGCGGATCCGATCCGGAACGGCAGAAGAGTCAATACTGTAGGTTTCCATTAAAGTCAATGTGTGTTATTTTGACTGACTACGGAAAGGCTGCGTTTCGACTCCATACCAGCTCCGACAATCTGCAGCCCCCCGGAACAGATACGCAGAACTTATGTTTTTTGCCGGACGCCAGAGAGCTCTGCAGCAATTCAGCACAGGGACAGGAGGTCGAGCACAGAAACAAAATAAAACATCTGGTTAATTTTCAAAATAAATACACTGTGCTCACTTCCAAGATCTTGTGGGTCCTTGTGACTTCAGTTGTCAGTCATGGCTGCAGCTGTTCGGCCAAAATGTTAAAACTTTAGTGCATAACTTTTTTTATATTAATAAACGTTATATTCAAGCCATTGCCAAATGAGTTGCTACAAAGCTGATTAAGACTATCAGATCCACACAACTCTCTCTGCATTTCTCAGTATGATTGTGTTCAGAAGATTGTGACGTCTGGCGACTTTCACGCACAAAAACTCGAGTAACGATAATGACCTCTTCTGAAGACTCCATTTTTTTTTAATCCTCCATGTCCTCCTTGGTTACTAGCAACTGCGTGGAGGAGGGCTGGGGTTGGTGCACAATCACGGAAGGCTTGTATCATGTGGACACAGCGACAGTTTTAAAGTCATGGGGAGACAGAAGCTACGGACTATAGCTTTAATAGAAATGTGTGGATCAGACTTTTTATTTTTATTTTTTCATCCCCTATTAATCATCTATCAACCGTTTAGATATATGTAATGACTCTTTGGAGGTGCTTGACGCCGAGGTTGGAATTTTTGACGTCAGTTGTTGATTGGACTTTTCCCTCAAAATCTTTCAGATGGTTTCATTTAAATAATTGTTCAAATCCCAAAACGATTAGCTTATTCAACATTTCACTTAGAGACAACAATTACGGAAATGTCCAAAATGTTAAAAGAAATGTGTTGATGGGAACTTTTTCCTTCTTTTCTCCCTCTCCTTCTAATCATTCTACAACCTCTGAGATTTATCTTGTGACTCATGGGGATGGGAACAACGAGAATAAACTACCCAAACTTCACTACTTGCATATTAATTCATCAGAGTACTTCTTCCACTACTGACATCTTAAAACACTGTTTTTTGGGGGCCTTGAAAGAACATGGATGCTGTAATACATGACATCAGCGTAGTGTAGTCATTCCAGCTGGAGCCACAAAGAGGTTAGCGAAAGGTCACGGCACGCTCAAACTGAAGCGTGCTTACTGCAGCTTTGTTTCAATGTGAAACTAAAACTGCCAAATAAAACTACACACCTAATATGTTCTCTTTCAGCATTAACTTCTGCATCTCTGCCTCTTCCTCTCTAGGGTCACATATATCCTCAACTCTGGTTGGAATAGCCCTGTTTTCAATGATTTACAGACTATTGGTATGAGCAGACTCTCTCACTTGCTCCTTGTCTCATTTTCTGGGCATGTCTCTCGCCCTCTGTGTGTGTCTCCGTGTCTCTCTCTGGGGTCTCATAGAAGCTGATGCATGACCAGTACAGTTGGCAAAACTCTGTTTTCAATGAATTTATAACCTACTCTTCTTCACACACTATTCTCTCTCTCTTTCTCTCTCTATCTCTCTTAAAGCTGTCTCACACTCTCTCTCGGGTCTTGTATAAATGTTTGCATGGCGCCCGTTCTGCATCCACATTTCAATATGCTTGTGTGTGTATTAGTTTGTTTGTGTGTGTGTGTGTGTGTGTGTGTGTGTGTGTGTCTTTTTTTTTTTTTATAAAACCTGACTTCAACAGAGTTCCGAAGAGGGAGGAGTTATTTTGGACACATTGTTTGCAGCAACGAGCGCTAGGGAAACTCACAAGGCAAAACACCATGGCACACAACAATTTGTAACACTAATAATTTACTAATTCACTCATTCACAAAAATTACACCGCCGAACAGCATGTTTTTAATATGCTATGTACTCCTGACAGTAGAATAAGCCACTGTAAACCTCTTATAAAAGGTCCAAAGAAGAAATACTATGATACATTGTGAAACTAAAAAATAGAGTACAGTACAGATACAGATTTTTGGTCATACCGCCCAGCACTACTTGTTACTGTACTTTAGAGAGCGTACTTTTTACTGAGATTCCACAGGTTTTGGTAATGCCAGTGGTAATTGGTTGTACCATTCCTACTACATTACTGTCTGACCCACAATCACACAAAGGAAAGTAATAAACCCGCTCCTCCCCCACTGATGATTCACTCTTGCGGGTTAAAAATACCCTTTATAAAACATAGCTGTGAGATTACATTTTGAGCTCCTGAATATCTCCAAAAACCTCCAGGAAACTGGGCAGACACCTCCCCGAAACCACATAGTCTGTTCATCTGTGAAATATGAACAGTGGTACCAGTAGAGCAGAGGAATTTTCACATTTCACACTGTTTAGCTGGGAGCAGAAGCACAGATAAATGGACGTGTTGTGATTCTCATTGGTTTTACAAAGCGAAGTTCATCACTCACACATCTGTTCACTTGATCGCATGCTGATTTACCAGATCACATGCTCCCCTGGGGTTTGACTAATTTCTCTCACGTCGTGGGCTCTTACAAACCCCTTTGGTAAACTCAAAACTCAAATAAAATGTTAGAATATTGTTTTGTTTTCTCAGTTCCCAAAAGTCATTATGGATAAACCAAAGGTTACATTCAATATCAACAAGACACTCCCACTTCTCTCTCACTAACTTTTAATTTCACTTGCTTGCTGTGTGTGCGGGCTTGTGTGCGTCTCAGGAAAAACATGCTATATCAACAATAACAAAAGCAAAAAATGACTGAACCCAGATATTGAATCATACTTCATTTGACATATGATTTAATTCTAAAGCAATGATGTGCAAAAACTAGCTAGTTAATCTTTTCATTTCACTTGCTTTCGATGTGTGTGTGTGTGTGTGTGTGTGTGTGTGTGTGTGTGTGTGTCTGTACCTGCTGGACATCTTGCTGGAACACACACAGCTGCAGTCTCTGGTGCAGTCGGACCTTCCGATGCTGCCAAATATTCTCCAGGCGCCGCTGATGGTGGAGAACCTCGTGAACCACATCCAGGATGCAGTGAACCTGCGAAAAATAATACAAACATTAGCTAGACAGTGACCTTTTCAATACATTTTTTTTCCATTTACATTAAATATAAAAAGCTGCCTCTCTTTTGTAATTGGCTAGCAGAAGAAGGCTCAACTCACCGGAACAATGGAAAATGAACACAATGGCACTCACCGCTTTAGAGTAATTGGCAGAGGCTGTCAGCGAATCAGAGTTGCCGGGACTGAGAGGCCTCTGGAGGACATCCAATAGGGCTTTGCCGTCCTGACTCACCTGAAAACACAGACAGGTCACGGAAAGAAAATTTTATGTTTTTTTGTTTTTAGTTGAAGCATCTTCTGCTTCTCCTCTGCTCATTGTTGATCATCTCTCCTCTCTGACACAGATACTGTATATACTTTCCAAATCAGCATTTCACTGCTTACTGCTAATTGCTAAATTATACATGGAAACACACCGTTGAAACCTCTGTGACACACACAAGCAGTGACGCTGGTTTCCTTTCTGCAAGAAGTAAGCCCTGTGTGTCTTTTTATGTCGCCTTGTATTTCTTTCCTTTTTTCATCTCGTCTTTGCGCCTTTATGTCTCAAGTAAAGCACTTTGCTGCACTGCAATATGAGGGAAATATGCAATAACATTGTTGAATATTGTGATAACTAGCAATAATTAAACATATATTTAAGGGTAATCAGTTCAGTATTTTCAGTTGAAAATTAGCATATAGATAACTCTGGTACTGCTAACCCCTGAGTTCAGTATTCAAATTGCTTGTTGAATTTAAAACAAATGATACAAAATCATTTCCAACATTCTTTTATTGAATAAATTGAACATTGAAGCGACTATTAAAGGCAGCACTAAAAAAAGAATGACTGTTACGTTATAAAGTGCAGTTTTCTACTGATATTTTCATTCAACTAAAGGCCCTGAAACACCAACCCGCAGCTGATCGTTGGCAGAAAAAGCATTGGGACTGACTGGCTCCCTGAGTTGGCCCAAAAACAGAACACACAGAAATGACGCTGACTGCCGACGGCAGCTGATTGGACAAACGTGTCACATGGGTCCAGTTTCTCCGGAAATTCAAAGCCAGGCAGTCATGGTGGCTTGTTCAGAATACAATCTCATATTTTACTAAACTAGTCAACCGAAACGTGTTTCTGAAAACATTTAAGCGAGAAGTGGGCCATGCAGTTGCTGAATCTGTCTTCATTTCAGATTGACAAAGGTCATTTTAAAATATTTTCGTCAGATTTTGAGAGACTCTAATCACGCTCATCCCACTCCTTGTTTCCGGGTTAGCACTCCACCAATCAGATTGGTCATCTGACTGCCGGCAGTGCCCGCCTTCCGACCGAGCATATCAGGTCAGCCAAAATGAAGACAGACGAGTCACGGACCTCTCCAGACTGTCCGCCGGCCGATAATCTGGTTGATGCGCCAGAGCTTAACACAGACGCGTAACTATCAGTAAGCAGGGTACGCGGTTGCTATTGGGCCCGTACCGATAAGGGTCCCGCATGATATTGATTGACAGCCGGGGCACCCTATCACATTTTCATTACTCTCGACAATCCCTACGGTCCCACGTGCACTCTGAGAGCCACTGTGAGTGAGAAGAACGGGTCAAATTGATTTCCTTGTTTCTGATATACAGT
The DNA here is from genome assembly GCA_013375575.1 of Percina caprodes. Taxonomy (NCBI): domain Eukaryota; kingdom Metazoa; phylum Chordata; class Actinopteri; order Perciformes; family Percidae; genus Percina; species Percina caprodes. The sequence continues at coordinate 325,647 of JABXJD010000015.1, forward strand.
GTGTAACTCGAACATCTCACATTTACCAACAAAACATACAGCGAAAAACATTTCTGACCGTCCTGCCAACCTGTATACCTTTTAACATCATAATTGATTTGAATGAACGATGTTTCACTCTAAAGTCACTTAAAGATGCCACTGTTTTATTTTCCAATAAAACTGTATGAATGTGTGTCCCAGCCCAGGATTGGAAATTAACTATGTAAAGATCAACAAGCCACTGACAGTGACAGATATGTTCATATTTGATTCATTCAAAAAATTATGAATTTTTTGTCTTAAATCCACCAGCCATTTTCATATTATACCAACATTTGCAGCATCCTGAGTTTTTTTGGTAAGGTTCCTAGGAAATCTCAGCCCAGAGTAATTAATTTATATTAATAATTATTATTCTCCCCAAAATAAGTTTCCTTTTTCTTTTAAAGAACTATACAAAAACAATCTCGACTTTTTTTGCAACTTTCACTGTCTTTTGCAACTTCATTGTAACAAATATACAAAAGACATTGCAACTTTTATTGAATTTCTTTTTACAAAACCTCCCGCAAAATCGGGTATTTTGGGACACAACAATCTCAAAAAAAGGCAGCAAAATCCTGGAGGGACTGCCCTTGTGTGTTTTTTCCTGTGTTATAGTGCGCATTCACCAACGTTTTTTTGTTTGTTGTGGTGCTACTCCTAATTTTGTCAGTCATCTCATATGCTGTGTCTCTATGAGCCGATCCTGTCATATTCATGGTAGCCTACTTGTGGACATTGTGCCGTTATAACGTGCCGTAGTAGGGGGACCGCCTTGATAATCCTGCATAAAGGCCCGGTGTTGGCTCGTTACGCCACTGACTTAACACAAAAAATCTCGGAGTGTGTTTATTAAGCCAGTTGATATGGCAAGCGTGAAAAAAAAAAAAATAAAAAAAATAAACAATATATTGTGCAGCCGTAGTACAAATAAACCTGCCTTTTAATCAGGGAGATCATTAAAAACCAAACAATGATGAACCTTTCAAAGTACTGTTTAGAGTGACAGTTATTTCTGTTGTTGCGGGCTGGTTTAAGCCTCCTGCTTGTCCATGATTGTGTGCATTTTGAAGAAATATGTCTGACGTCTAATCAACTGATTGTTTCAGCACTACTGCTTTTACTTGATAAGCCACCTTTGCAGAAACAGTTCAGTCTGAGCTGTAAGATTTACATAATGAGATGCACAAGGAAAACATGCAAAGCAGTATTTTTTTTCCAAAGTTAGCTATGAAGATGATTCAAAACCTAGGCCTAATGCATGCTATTGCCTTGATCAGGAGGTACAACACCAAACTGCATGATGGGATTTGTTTCTTTTGAACCAGTGATGAAACAAACGCTCTGCAAAGATTACAGACCCTGTTTCTGCCTCACTGAAAGAATTCATATTATGCTCAGTTTTAGGTACATAATTATATTTAGAGGTTGTACCAGAATAAGTTTACATGGTTTAATCTTTCAAAAAACACCTTATTTTTGTTGTACTGCACATTGCTGCAGCTCCTCTTTTTACACTGTGTGTGGAGCTTTCTGTTTCAGGTATAGAGTGAGGAATCACACTTCTATTCCATCTTTGTTGGGAGTCGCACATGCGCAGTAGCTAGCTAAGGACTACTAGCCAGTCAGAAGCAAAGTATGAGGGCGTGCCATGCTAGCAGCTAGGCGAGCATTATAACATGTGTTACAAAGTGATGAACGTTTGTCACAGAAGTAAAGGCTGGACTACAATAGAGCTGTTTGGAGCAGTTTGAAAAGTGAGATGGTAAGTTCCTTTGGGGTTGACTTTGGGCTTTTTCACTTTGTAAACCTATAACATGCACAAAAATATATAACACAATAAAGGAAAACAAAAAAGCCAAACAGCATAATATCAGCACTTTAAAGCAACCAAGCAAAGAGCAGTTTCAGCACACGTCACTACACACACACACGCTTGGCAGAGACAGCTGCAACTCCATCTTCTCTGCTTTTAAACAATCAAAAGATTGTTTGTAGACACAGAACAGAGAACGTGATGTTTTAACTCATCGTTACCAATTCTCATCAAACAAGAGAAGCTTCTGCTTACAGTTTAATTTGTGTCTTGTGCATCAGGTCGAGAAAGCACTGCAAAAAAAAAGAAATGTTCTGATACCAATATCAGTATTGGAAACGCCTTCAATATGGCCTAAAATGCTGGTACCGGTGTCAGAAAGTACTTCGGAAGATCCGCCAGATCTCCCTTCATTTTCAGGCCAGATGTCCCTCCCCTTCCGCTCTCTTTGTGTTGGCATTCTAAACTCCAGTGGATTTCTGAGGACTATGGTTAACTGCTCTTCAGATCTCTGCAGGCTATTTGACAGAGGTTATTGCATTCGGCGCTTAGCACCGCCCAAAATGATTGTGACTGGTTTGAAAAAAATGCCAATAAACCAGAACAGGTTTTTCTCCCATCCCAGAGTGCTGACCCTCCTCCGCAACACTGTGAAGGAAGGTCTGGCAATGTGGTTAGCTGTGCTGTTGGTTTACCTCCGTGTAAGCCTGGGTCACCTGCTCGTACAGGCTCTGGTGGCGGTGGATGGCGATTTCCAGCTCCTGCATCTCGGATGGTAACCCCCCCTCACTGCATACTTTACACCAGGCCTCCACCTCCGACAGGAACTGAGGAAGCAACACGGACACACATTTATTGTTTTGTACATTTTAGTGAATGAAGACAGCATTTACCTCTCTCTCTTTAAATCTCTCTCGTTTTTCACACGCTAATGTTCATTCTCTCTGTAGTCTTGCCAATTTTCTTTCGCGTTTGTCTCTTTCCCCATCTTGTGTTTCATCTTTCATCTTGACACGTTTTTGTTTCTGTTTTTAATCAGGCTCTTTCTAAATCTCAGCCAATCCCTTCTCTGCTCCCACCTCTCTCTCTCTCTCTCTCCCACCTCTCTCTCTCTCTCTCTCTCTCTCTCTCTTTCTCTTTCATCACCAACTCTCTCAAAATGTGTTGTAGCTAATGTCAAGGGCCCAGCAGGAATCAAACAAGTCCCATCTGTTGCCATGTCAACCTTCCAAGAATCAGCAGTAGAGCAGTTTGATCTATTAAATATAATCAGACGCTAAAAATGTCCCATTTACATTTTACATTCAGGACATGTGTCTGCAGCAGAGTGATTCTTAGATTAGATAGTTGCAAAATTATCAATCGAGCACAAGCAGTCTCAGTGCGTGGAACAGCTTTTCCATTAACGCAGAAAGTGAAGAGGAAGTCCAGTTTAAGAGAACAGGGTATTGACATTTTTTCCACAAACATGACCAATATGTTTCCACTTAGTCCCGGGATTGCTCCAGTGCCGCCGGAAATTCCGTCGGATGTCAATTATTTTTGGTCAATCCTCATTCTTTGTGTTGTCATTTTAAACTCCGGCCGATTTCTGAGGACTATGGTTAACTGTTCCTCAGATCTCTGCAGGGTAAATCCAGACAGCTAGCTAGACTATCTGTCCAATCTGAGTTTTCTGATGCAGGACTAAAGCTACTTTTGAACGAACACACCAAAACAAGTTCCTTCCCGAGGCTATTTTGCAGAGGGGCCACGGCTTTACCGGTGCTTAGCACCAGCCAAGACGGTTGGGATTGGTTTATAGAAATGCAGATAAACCAGAGCATGTTTCTCTCCCATCCCTGAATGTTGTGTGGACTCAAGACTAGTTTCCACTTAATTCTAGCTGGGTACAGATTTGTTCAGTAGAAATGCTCTGCTCAAAGACGTCTGTGTAGGCTTTTTTCTAATGATCTCACCTGTTCAGCCTTCTGGTGAAAGACAGACGACATGGCGAGGATGGTGGAGCGCTCGTCAAGTGCAGCAGCGAAACTTTTCCAGTCCTGGTCCAGCTGACTCGAGATCTGTTTTATCTGTGTGGAGGCGTAGTGACCGGCCTCTGCCAGGCGGCTCGCCACTGACATGATTCTGTTGATATTTACATAGGCATTCTGGGGAAAAGAAAGACAGACATGCTGGTCCTGTTAGTACTACTGTCATTAGTACAACATTTTACATAAAATACTGTGTATAGAAACTGAACTATATGAACAGTTCTGTTCACTAGTTGCTTCTATAAAATTCTTTATTTTTTAATTTTGTAAAAATAAATCCAGCAGTTTGTTTCTATTTAATTTAGAAGGTTAAATTTGTAAAACTAGATCAATTAAGTCTTATTATTTCTTGTGTGTTTTCTCTGCTATAGTTGTGTTTTTGCTAAATCTTAAAAATTTCTTCTTATTGACCTTCAAAGCAGCTTTATTAAGTTAAAGGAATAGTTTGTAACACACACAAACTAACCGGTTGAGGCAGCAGTAGACCAGCAACTCCCGTGTTCTGTGAGGTCAAATGACTGTTTTTGTCAAAGGAGTTTGGTAGCTTTGAAGAGCGTATGGATGTACATATATAGACATACAGTATGTATATGTACATATACTGTATATATGTCAGAAATGGCTGTCTGACCTCAAGGTAAATAGTGAAAATATTCTAAATATAGCTTAGACCTATAGCCGCTGCCCATGTCCACAGCAGTACATAGCTTAGCTTCAATGTCAGTACTCCTATCTGCTTCTCCAAACAACATATTCTAATTTAACAACATTGCTATATTCTGAGCGTAGTTAACACTTAACGGCTTCTTATCGCTGCTGTAAGTGATCTACAGTGACATTAGCCTGAGAATTATGGCTTTGATGACATTAGCTACCATGGAGTTCATGGCGAAGTGATTGTGTTGAGTCTGCAGCTCCACGGCATGTTGGTATCCTCGGCCAATCTCGGTGTGGCTCTGCAAGAACACTTCCTTGTTGTGGCTGATCCAGTCAAACATCTGGGCACGCACGCACGCAAACACACACACACACACACACACACACACACACACACACACACACACACATTAACAACATTGCAAACTATGAAACATATTCATTTCTTGTATCACATTGGAACTGAGTATCATCAGGAACAAATAGAAAACAGATGTCATGACAGCACATGTGAATTTGATCAATTTACAAGGATATCTTAAAGTCAAACAATAATGTTTGACAGTCTTATAGATTCGTGTGTTGCTTTGGAAAAGCTAATAAGTGGACCGTGAGATTAAATTTCTGTCAACTTACTGTTTCCAAGATCAAGAATGAACTTAAAACACTGAGGAATTTTCTCAGTATGTGGAGAAGAACAGATTCTTTTAATTGATCTAACTTGTGGCATTACCAGACACAAATACTGACAGTTGGCGACTCCTAAATTTATATCTCATTCTTTGATATAAGCCTTTCCATGATGTATGTGAAGTTGATTGTATTGAAGTTTTAAACATCTAGCATAAAGTTGGGTGAGTAAAAACCATAGAGAAACGTTGCCATGGCTGAGAGAAACTGCGGCCAAAATGACATAAACATGTGCCAGGCAGCAAAACAAACAAAGAATATTTTGAAACCATGAAAGTCATTCTTGTTTGCTTCATATAAGATGTCAGGACAACCTTCACGCTTGCTTCTCTATCTCAATCAATCTTTGCAGACAGATGGGAGGCCGGTTGTGACGCAGAGTGGTTACCATGGTCACCACATCATCCACGCAGTCATTCCTCGAGCGGTGATTTCCACGGCACGAGTGCCATGTCAGGTCTGACTGCTTCCTGGCTCCACTGCGAGCGCCGAGTGTTTCCTACAGTGTAAACTCTTCCACACACCCCCGTAGTTCCTAAGCGTGATAACACTGATGTGGACAAAACTGTTTGCTTTACTGTAAATATTTACCGCTCCTGCATGTGGATTTCTGTCTGGAATGACACACTAAGTCAGCTGACGCCCGTCTGTGTTTGTGAGCGTGTGTGTGTGTGTGTGTGTGTGTGTGTGTGTTGTGAATACAAGCTGCACTCCCCTCAGCAACACTTATGTTTCTACCAATCGCATGCAGCTCTGTTAGCAAGAGGCATGGCTATGGGTGTTGACATGGTCTTTAAAACTATAAGCTTATTCCCCAGAACATATTGATATTTATTTGGTGTACAGATGTCAATTCATTTTTATGATTTTTTTCTACATACTATAATATGACTATTTGTGACTTTTTTGACATACTATGTACTCTCGATAGTGATCTTTCTATATATAGAATTTTGGAATGAAAGCGAAATAGTTTTGCATGTTGGTGTAAACAGGCTGGTATGATAATTATGAAAGGAATACAAGCTTTTAGTCACAACTGCTGCTAATCCCTTAACTGGTGTAGGCGAAGCAATACTGGCTGATTGTCCACTGAACTAATTGCTAACTGTGTTCCTCTGTTTTGACAAACAAGCTGTGAAAAGGACAGCGAGTGAAAAATACTGTATAAAACTATCCACAATGAAGGAAAACAGACCAGGTAAAGATGAACATGAAGAATTAAATGAACTATGAGGATATTATGTTATTTTGGTTGAGAAATTGTTAGCAAATATTATGTCCTCAACCTTTTTTAACCTCTTAACTTATTTTTAGGTTCCACTTTCTCAGGATGATAAGACAAGTCAGTAAACAGAATTAAATCCTAGTTTATTCCACTAATTTAACCCCCATTGGCCAGCATTGTAAAAGAGCCTGAGGCGTTATTGGAAAAACATTAGTGTGCATCGTCAGTGGTCACATATCACGGAAGTAAACCTGGAAGTTTGCGCCACTGAGCAACTCTCATAGGAATGAATGGGGCTCCGCCATTAACGTTGCATCCAGGTCTTATAAAATATCCATGGGCATGTCTCACCTTCTCGGCGTCCTGTTCGAACAGGCGGAGCTGGAAGCACTGATCCAACTTCAGCTTCCTGACGTGCCACATCTGATGGAGATGCTGCCTTGTGGAGTGGAGCTTATCCAGCAGACTGGCCACCTGGCAAAAAGCAAGAATTAAGAATTGTTAGATGATCTTTTTTATGATGTCTTAGAGCGAAGTTCAAATGTTTTTTTTGTTTTCTTTAAAAAAATAAAAATAAAAAAAAACATGACACACTTTATGGTAAGTGTAACTGTCCCAAAATACAACATCTAAACTAGATTTTGCAGGAAATCCCAGTGTGAGATGCTTCATGCCAAATTCCTGCTCACGTTGTAACACTTTTAACATGCGCAGATGCATTTCTTCATCACCAGTTGGCAGCCATTGATGTAGTTTGGTATGCACTCAAACCACGGCAAAATTCTGTTTTGCTAATCTAATTTAACAATCTAATGGTTACTTTTTATGTTTCATCGTGTCTATCCTTTGATGCACCCAACAGAGTTATGCTTATTTGCAGGCCTCTGGAATGCACGAGTGGATCAAATCATTTTAAACAAGCAGTTTTTCCGTGACATACCTCTCCATTGGCAATCCTTCACCTGTAGACATACATTTGGTAGACATATGAATAATTAATATAAATGCATTTTTATGTTTGTAATGTTTAATGAGGGACGCTATTGAGCTGTGGGCCTTGACCATCATGCATTTGGGATAGTGTGCTTTTAGTGTTCACAATGATGAAATATGCAGAATGTTGGTTCTGTAAGAGCATCACTTAGTGAAATCCTCAAGATTCATCTCCATAATTAGCAAAAGTGACTGTCCTTGCCTCTCCTTGGCTCTGGTTACATTGTGTTTGGTATTTACTGCCCGATTTCCTAAATGGTAAAAAGGGGGTAAAATCTCAGTTTTTCTTCACAATATTCTAGCAGTCAAATTACTTTATGAAATTGTATGTGTGAATGTAAATAGCAAGTACGCCCGGGCTTGTTTGGAGGATCTTTTCCCCTACTGCATTGTGGATAAAATGTTAATTTTCAAGAGATATTGATTTAGAGTCACATCAGCTGGCTATATTCCCAGATGGAGTGAAGTTACCTTGGGCACTAAGCTCTGGAAGTCAGCAGAGCCTGAGATGCAATTCCTCCCTGAAAAACCATCACTAGATCGAATACACTGCAGCAACCTCTGGCCATCCCGGTCCAACTCCTCCACTGGGGCCTTCAGCACCTACACAAGAGTACAAAAGCAGCCCAGCTAATGTAAATGTCATTCCTTTAGATGTCTACAGTTTGTATCAGACTGTTCTGACAATAGCTTGCTCACTTTTTTCTTCAGCTGTGTGTGCTCATCTATCAACCGACGAGATCCCTCCACATCTGCAGGAAACTCCTTTTTGGACTGAAGCTCCTGCAACACACATTACAACCTTTTTCCATATTGGGATGAATCCTCTAATCATTTTAAACCTTCCATCCATCCTTTCATTGACCATTCATTCATTCATCTATCCATCCGTCCATTTCCATCCATCCATCACTTGATTGACCATCATCTATCCATCCATCCATCCATCCATATGTCCCTTGATTGACCATCCATTCAATCATCCATCCATCCACTGATTGACCATCCATTCATTCATATGTCCCTTGATTGACCATCCATTCAATCATCCATCCATCCATCCATCCATCCATCTCTTGATTGACCATCATCTATCTATCTATCCATCCATCCATCCATCCATTGATTGACCATCCATTCATTCATATATCCCTTGATTGACCATCCATTCATTCATCCATCCATCCATCTTGATTGACCATCCATTCACTAATCCATCCATCCCTCCTTCTCTTGATTGACCATCCATCCATCTATCCATCCATCCATCCATTCCTTGATTGACCATCCATCCATATATCCATCCATCTCTTCATTGACCATCCATCCATCTCTTCATTGACCATCCATCCATTTATCTGTCCATCCCACACCTGCAGGTCTTCCAGTCTAGACAGCAGGTGAACAGCGTTGACATGAAGTCCTCCAGAGAGACTCTCAGCTCCATCCACTCCTCGTGGTTGTAGTCCAGAGAGCCTTCAAAGTCATCGGTCAGCTGGGAGGGATCCACCAGTTTGGCCAGACCTTCAACTGACACCATGCTGGTCTGTTACACACAAACAGAAATTCAGGAGAAATAGCAAAATGCATGTTTTTTAGCAGAGACGGATCGTCCAGGTCACTCCTACTCCCATGACTGTAGCCTCCTAAAATCAGACATAAACTTATATATTTAATTACCCTTTTTTACTGGTATATTTAGTGATAGTGCACTGTATTGTATTTGTGTTGGGAAAGAGGTTTTACTTTGTTTTACCTGCAAAAGAGAACATCTTAACATACTAGAACCAAATAATGTTAGTGAGCTGGTTTGTGCAAACATAACATGTCTCCTTGCTTGTTTTCTACAAGACAAGAACAATATGTATTCAATAGCAGGTCTGAAATGAGATTATAAATAATTTAAAATAATTTTAAAGATTGTCAAGAATTTGTCCTTAAAAAAAAAAAAAGATGTAATGATACAGTAACGTTACATGGGAGATGTTAACTGGGGGTAAACTTAACCAAACCAGTATGAAATGTTTTTTAACGTTCGCTGCTAACGTTGAACGTACTGCGATTTCTTTTAAGCTCACTGCCTGCTTTAGCAAACAATCCTTTCACAGTGACGATCTATGGTAAGGTTGAATGCTGTGCAAAAAAATGCAATCTAAAGTGAGACTAAAGTACTGTATGTTGGAGGAAAAAAAACACAAACAAGAAGCCACTGACCTCAAAGGAGAACTTCGCACTGCCGAAGTTCGTCTTCTGTTTCTGCCAGAAGTTGTCCGGTTTGATGATGAGCGCCACACAGATCTCCGCCGGGAAAAACTCCTGCAGTGTCTTCAGCAGAGGCTTGATCAGCTCCCACTTAGAACCACGCATGTCAATGATGACGGTGAAACCACGTTTACATACATCCTCACTGATAAGAGAATGGCCAGATAGGGAGGAGAGATGAAGAGAGGAGAGGGAGCACAGAGAAATACAATAGAGAGTTTCAGAAGAACTGGTAGAATAGCTTGAAGGTCCTAAACAGATAAATTGATTCATGTTGTGTAATCCTTGCCAGACTTTTACATCAGACTAACTACTAAATGAAACCTTCAGTTAACCAGCCTCAGAAGTGGTCTGTACTGACACTTCTTTCTTCTTCAGAGTATGCCTTTTGACAAACAAAATATTAACTATTTCTTGACAAGAGCAATGGTTTCCTGTTTCTAGTATTTGTGCTAAACTAAGTTAACTGTCTGCTTGCTCTAGTCTTATACATACAGGCCAGATATGAGTGGTCCATATCTTCTCTCAGCAAGATGTGTAGCCTATTTTTCACAATGTGAAACTTTTTCTTTTTCAAAGTTTTTTAGTTTTTGCTAACACCACCTTTCTACCACTAGTTTTAAACTACTTTTTGGAATTCATGGTCAATAACCCTCATTTATATAGAATTATACCTGATATTTCAGTTAAAAAAGCAGAATTATTTTGAAACAGTTAAGATCAGAGGAACATACAGATGAGTTTCGTCAGGAATGAAAGTATTTGCAAAGAGTGTTGTAAGGAATCCAATCCATTTTTTGTGGTAATTTTGTTAAAAATAAACCCATTTTTTAAAGGGGTCAAATTTGACCTTAGCAAATTAATTCAGTAATAATTGTGTTCACATTTGGTACAATCATATATATATTAGTACCCTGAAAGCAAGGAAAGCCAATCACTAAGTTTACATGCACATAATATTCCGGTTTTTGCCTTTATTTCAAAAAGAAGATATCCGACTATCCAGCTGTTTACATGGCTAATGAATGGCTCCTTCTTATTGGTACTGCAGCCTTGCAAACTGTTGGCTGCGTTGTTTTTGTACAGCAACCATAGCAACGGACAGAGCTGACCATAAGCGGTAAACTGGCAAGAGGCTGTAAACGGCGGTAAAAACCATGATTAAGACACATATTCCAAATGCGCTGTATACATGTTTAAAGAATGCCTCCAAAACCTGAATAATACCGGAATAACCCACATCTTAATCAAAAAATGCTACTGTATATTCGGAAAAAGGACTTATTCTGAATCTCCAACTGGAATGTGCTGTTTACATGACCTGTATCAACTTCGAAATATTGTCATATTCAGAATAGTAGTGGACTGTTGGTGTGTATGTAAACATACTCACTGATATGCTTTCCAGATGGTGATTTGGCTGTGCTTGTTCTTTATGTATACATTAGTTTGTATAAAGTGTATGCAGCATATATGAGTCTGCAAATACTATGTAAACAAAATTTGATGAATGGGAGTCAACTGCAGTGTAATCAAAATAGCGTTCCTTTAACATGCAATAGTACAACACCCGCGACTAGAAGCTGATCTGAAGCCAGTGCAGCGCGCCGGTTGTGAATGCTCTAATCACCTTTAACTTCAGCTGCTGCTGATTGGAGAGTAAAAATATACTGAAATGATCTCATCTCCACACGCAACCTCTATTAATACAAATTCAACAAAAGCCCATCCATTATAGCCTTAGGGAAGCGCAAACTCCAATCGTCACCATGGAAACAGCAGCTCGATTAGGAGGAGGAATCAGAGCGGGGCTGATGGGGATCAAATGGTAATACAGACTCTGGGCTTGTTTGGTTCAATTGCACCGTGTTCCAGTCAGCCAGGTGAATGTTTTACATGCACATCAGCTACTGAAAGACTAGATTGAAAACTCTCCCTGTCGTTGCATATAAGGACACTCTGATCATTTAAGTCAGCTACTGAAAAGCCAAATCTTACATTTCTTACAAAGGTACATATTACTCACTGGTCTGTGACTGCTAATTGATTAGTTTTCTCTAGACCAGCACATTCCTTGTAACATCCTCAGACTGTGATGAAGGGCAGCAGGAATAAATGGACTTGAAGTGAAGTGTGACAGACTCGCTGCTGTCGGCTGCGAACAGTGCAGCTTTCATGCTGATCCAAATCAAACGCTGCTCTCAGCCTGCTGCTGTGATGTCGGAGAAAGCAACACTTGATTTCCACAGTGTGGACAGCACTCAAGCACTCCACCCTGCACCTCTTCCTACTTCCAAGTCTGGTTCACTAAACATTCTTCTCCTGACTAATAAGGGTAATAAAAAGTTTACAAAATTAACATTGACAATAGATAACAACTGTAAATATAATACTTAATAATAATAAACTTCTGACTTCTATCTACTGTATATAACACCTTTCATACAGAGACTGTAGATCAAAATGATTTACAACACAGTGAAGTGCAGTAGTGGAATGTAACTAAGTACATTAACTCAAGTACTGTACTTAAGTGCAAATGTTGAGATACTTGTACTTTACTTGAGTCTTTTCATGCCACTTTCTACTTCTACTCAGCTACATCTCAGAGGTAACTGTTGTACTTTTTATTCCACTACATTCATCTGACAGCTTTAGTTACTAGTTACTTTACACAATAACCTTTTTGCACACAAAACAAATGCAGGTTTATAAAATACAATGTTTTATTATAAATTAAAATATCCAACAATATATCAGCCTGCAAGTATAGCTGAAATGATTAGATGATTAAACACTTATTTGATTGACAGAACTAGTTTTCAATATGTGAGGATTCTTCTGCATTGAGTACTTTTACTTTGAATACGTTAAGTACATTTTCCTGATGATACTTTTCCGATATTCAGATATATAGACCTATATATATATATATATATATATATATATATATATATATATATATATATATATATATATATATATATGAAATGTGTAAGAAAACATTTCCTAACATTAGTTATTTATTTATGAGTCCTCACTAAAATAATGATAATGCCGTTTAACTTGTACTGTCTTCACTTTCGGGACCCTCTTGTATGCCTTGGGTCAAATTGACCCGTGACTTATTTGGGGTTTTAAAAACAATTCTGAAATCAAATTTTACTTCATATTCTATTAACAAATATTGTCTTTATCTCAATTTCAAACAATTGAAATAACATATGTTTAGGAAATGCAATCAGTCTCTACTAGAACACAATTAAAAATGGAGGCCATATGGTATAATCCATGTTGAAAATCCACTATGGAAAAAACATAAGTAGTCATATCCAGAATAATTTTCTGAAGTGAGTCAGGAATACATGTTTATCACAGAATATAAGGCAAAGCCATTGATTTTCAGCTAGAAAAAAAGTATATTTGTACCATTTTTCTTCTTGTAAAAATTTGAAATGGGTCATTTTGACCCGAATACCATATCAGGGTTAAACAGGAAACATGCGAGGAACATGAAAATATATTAAAGTTTTAAATGTAATCTAAAATGAAGAATACACATGCTAATAAGATAAGACAAGGCAAGGCAAGGCAAGACAAGACAAGACAATATATAATAAGATAAGATATAATAAGATAAGATAAGATAAGATAAGATAGACTTCATTAATCCCACACTGGGGAAATTACAGCAGCTCCAAAAAATTGTTGTGTACTTGTATGCGTTTGTCTGTGTTTAATGGGAATGTGTGTACCTGGGAACAGTAGACAGGTAGGTTACCAGTCTCCTCAGGTCTTCCTGTTTTATTCGGTCGTGGTTACTCCTGGCAGGAAATGTCAGGATTGGTCCGCCTCTTTTATCTCGCCCACCTATGCATGGACACATACAAATGATAATCAGGATGCTTAATGTTGCCACATTTGCACTGTTAAAAAGGCATTCCTATTTGTATTAATACATAGCAGGCTAGTAGTAATAGTAGTAGCAGCAGCAGCATTATAGTATAATACAACATTGACAACAAAAATACAACATAGATCACAGAATCGATAAAGTAACCATTAAAGACGTTAACAGACGTTAATCTACATTACAACCACTCCGTCACTCTATTATCAGCAAGCGGGCCGTATCAGTGTTAATCTGCACATTACTATACACTGATAGCTTTAATATCTCTGTATCTGTAACATAACTCCCATCACAGCTACTCCAGCCAGTAAACACACTCTCCAAAGGCTCCGAGAGCCATCAGAAATACAAACTCCCGCTCTCCCTCTCTGTGATAAATTACGTGTGTAGAGATGTTTTGGTTAGATTAATGTAAGAAACACAAACCGCACTGTTTATGAAACTGCTACTCAGTCGTGGAAAAATCGGTTTGTGTGTGTGTGTGTGTGAGATTTGGGAGGGAGCATGCTGCTGTAATCTAAGGAGGAATCTTGATGACAGATTGTTGTTGGCTCTCTCTCTCTCTCTCTCCCCCCCCTCCCATTTTCTCTTTCTAATTCAGAATAACTTTTTCACTGGTACATATACCAAACAGGCAAGACAGAATCATTACAACAACAAAAACAGCACTTAAGTCTTGGTACTAGCACTTATTTTGTGAGAAGACGTTTATGAGAAGACCAATACTGTAGTACGAGCCTGCAGTGCAACCTACCAAGGCATCTATATTTGCCAACATTTATAAAACATCTTGGTGTACAATTCACATTGAGCCTCAAAGTTTAACATGACTTCATTCATCAGAAACCTATTAAAGTGAATATCAATGTTTTCTTTTGTTTAAACATTTCACCAGGGCTGCAACTAACAATTATTTCCCTTATTTTCTTGATTAATCTTCTTTGTATATAAAATATCAAAGATACCGAAACGTTTCATTCATGACATTTACCAAAAGCTAAAGTTGATGTCTTCAAAACCCCTCCCTGGCTCATTTACAGAAATGTTGATTAATGTGCATTGTCCTAATCAAATAAATAAATCTTAAGATTAATGTATATTTTATTAAACATGATCAGTTCATCGTCATATCTGAGAATGAAAAGCAGCAAACCTTAACAATTAAGAAGCTGGAAGTCTTCTTAATAACATTTTACAAAATGTTTAGTATTAAATGCCTTACAGTGCAACTTTGCTGCCACATAGTATGAGTTTTCATGGGTTTACTCATTTCCTATTGACCAGGTAAGACCAGACCCTGGACCTGAGCAGGGCCGGGTCCATTTTGCACTCAGTCTGGTCTATATCAATGAAGTTTCATTCCCGCAATTGTTCATGTGGACACACCAATTCTGCCAGATGACTCTCATTTCGGCCAGATGGCCGTCATCTTTCACTTTCTTTTAGTTGTCATTTTCAACTCCGGTGGATTTATCTGGTCTAATCTGGTCCAGTTAGGGTGCTGTGGTATTGCCGTGGGCCATGGGCCTTGGGTCTGTGCCTTGCTACGTGTAATAACGGAGTTGATCCATGCTGACTGGTTATCAGCTTTGATCACATGCGTCATGATCATGATCAACGTGTTGCGCTGTTTGGATTAGACTGCATTTGGATTTTGTCAGGTATTTTGAACCATTCTGACTTTCCTCACCCCATAGTAATTTTGTATCTTTTTTGAAAATGTTTAAAACACATCAGATTCAGGTAGGTTTTTCCGATTTCAGATCTAGTCCAACATTTATTGGACTTATGAAATCCTCGACCACAGAGTGAAGCAAGTTTATGTATGTGCATATGCCTTTTTTCGTGATCTGTGCATTGCATTCTTCTCTATACACAGCCACTGTTAAAAGTACATTTTTAATATTTTAGAAGGGCAATGTTTTGGTTGTTTGTTCAGAATTAAAATGCATCACGCAGCTGTTTGTTTGTGAGTGTGATGGCCTATGGAGCGAAACAGCTCGTGTGTGCTTTCTCTGCTTGTTTTGGCACATAGTGGAGGGGAAGTTCACATATGTAATATTCAGGGTGCGAAGGGCCTGTGATGATTTTCCCTGCCCGTTTCCTGTCTCAGGAGGTGTGCAAGTCTGGGTCCACACCAATGATCTTTTCTGCAGTCCTGAAGGTTAAACGCTGACACAGTGCTATTGAGTATGATGAAGGGATCACTGTGGGTGGCTCCTCCTTAAGTCCACTGTCAAATTCACAGTTTTGAGTGTCTTCAGCTTCAAATTGTTCTAACTACATGCACAGGCAAAATTTACAATATTCCCACAATAATCAAAACTGGCCAGTGCAACCCCCTAAAATATCTAATAATAATTTACACCATTAATTGATGCAGTAAAGGCATAAATTGTTGCAGAAAAATTCACCAGAAAGCAGGAAACAAAGTGTTTGACATGCGGTGATCTCAACCCCCCACCCAATGTTGAACCTAAAGTTATATCCTTGACTATACAACCCTGGTGTCTTGGATGAGACCATGGACCTTGAGGAGTTTGACAGAGTGGGTAACAGAGACCGCAGCTAACATTAGCTAAAGTCCTGATGGGAATGGTTGATTTTGTTTAGATATGCCAAAAGTGTTATTTTA
This sequence comes from Percina caprodes, assembly GCA_013375575.1. Classification (NCBI taxonomy): domain Eukaryota; kingdom Metazoa; phylum Chordata; class Actinopteri; order Perciformes; family Percidae; genus Percina; species Percina caprodes. The sequence goes on from JABXJD010000015.1 coordinate 341,898, forward strand.
TGAGTGATTATTTGCAGGACTGTCGATGTTAGAGGTTGCTGTCACTTGTTGCCATAGCAACTCCAAACATCCTGGGCTGTAGCTGACTCAATCCAGAGAAAATTAAATGTGCTTGTGTTTCTGGCCCGAAATCATCTTGACAAACCTTTTTTTATTGGAAAACCCCCCCAAACATGATGATATAAAAACAAACAAACAATGATATACTCAAAAGATGTATTCAAAACCTTTGTTTTTTAAGTAGTACATAAGTATTTCTAAAACTTGACTGAAAGAGACAATCACTATGTTAATCGCAATTATTTCTGAAACAATTAATTGTTGTATAGCATCAACGACGATTTTAGACCCTTTTAGGAGATGAAATTTCATCTCACTCGCCCTAAAAAATAATAATAAAAGACTTGTTTTTTTAAATCAATTTTACTCAAACCCTCACGCCCTTTGAAATGTCGAATTTCAAAGGGCGTGAGGGTTTGAGGACACACTTACCGAGCCCTTTCCGTGAGTCTGCATTGAAGAAATGGAACCAAATGGAATTACCCACAGTTCAAAGCGTTGTGACATTTACCGTGGAGACCATAGGGAAATCCAGAAATTAAAAAGGTAAACAACAGCATAACACACAACCACGTAACAGAACGGATCTGTTGTCCAGCTTGTAAAAGAAGAGTTTGAAAAAAAATTGGAATCAGGCATCTATCTCCTGTGCCTTGGCCGTGTGGAAAGCAACAGACTTAAAATGAACATTCCCAAACCGGCAAGTGTCAGCAACATCTTTGTTATTAAATGTTGCCAAGGTAACATATGATCTCGTGAAGTGCTGTCCCAATCCCATTTATACCTATCTGAGCACATGTGGCCTCACACACTCACTCACTTAACGCCTGAGATCAATTAAGTCTGGGACTCTTTAGTCCTTAGTCCTCAGGGCTCCCCTTGGAATTGGGCCAGTGAGACATGGCTATGCCGGTAAAGCGGTTTTAAGTGTGGTTACTGTTTGTCAAAACCTCACGCAGACACTGTGATATAATATTAGTGGCAAGCTGGAAGCAGTCACAGTGCTGTTGATGTTACACTTCCTCTAGATGAGCAGGTGGTTTCTTTGCTTAATTTCTGTCAAGGTAAAATATTCTAAATAAATGACATAATGTTCCAAGTAAATAAGTTTGGAATTTATTTTTACAACCAAAAGAAATGTTTGTAATTACAGAGCGAAAGTACAGAAAAAAGTACTGTTGGGTACTGTTACGTTCTCTACTGCTTTCAGGTGTGAGTGACTGATCATCCACAGGGGTTTTCAATCCGGTTATCAGAGAGGCTGCATAAAAGCTCCCAGGTCCAAGACCCCGCCCCTCCCTCTTGCCTCAACTTCCTGTCATGCTTGGAGTAGTTGGTAACAGGTACCGAGAACCGAATTTCAGGTACCGATATAGGGACTAGTATTGTTTCAGATGAAAATGGTGCCCAACCATAGTTGCTGTCGCCGATTCTATGCACCTGTAACCCGGTCCAGGAAAAGGTTAACAGAAACGCACTGTAAGCAACTGGAATTGCTGAACATATTGTTACTACTTAAATTTAAAGGGGGGGGTGTCACATTTTCATCAGGGTCTGAGCCCCCCGAAAGGTCTGATCCTAGAATCGCCCCTGTTAGAGCTCTACACAAGGCAATTTAACTCTATCAATAGGTGCTAAGTGCTGAGAGAAGTCAGATAGTCCAGAGGACTCCTAAATCAAGACCTACTCACAATCCATCAGCTCCTTGTCCTGCAAAGTTTTGGAATAATATTGTTTGGATCATTTTTAGAAGCATAATTTGATAGCGGCAAGTAAATAAAGATCCAAATGGCTCACCAACAAGTCAAAACAATCCGCTAACACAGGAGATGATATTTTGCACAACTCTGCATGACTGTGACTGGACAGAGTGCAGCACTGATGAATATCTTAGCCTTTGTTATAGAATCATAAATCAAATCAAAATGTAACGTAATGTGTCACTGTGATGTGTAGTTTGATAAAGGAAGCTGGTGTCATGGTCATTGCTGGATTTTGAGGTTTAATTGGTGAACTACCCTATTAATAACTGTTTGATTTGTCTTGAATTTGTAATGTTTGCATTTTTATTTGGTTTCTATCTATCTATCTATCTATCTATCTATCTGCATCTATTTTATTATCTATCTTTCTATCTATCTATCTATCTATCTATCTATCTGGACATGGTGAAGATAGATCTATCTTCCCACACTTACACTCACACACCAATGACACAGCCATCGAGCAATTTAGGGTTTGGTAGGAGCTCTCTCAGTTTTGTCCTAAAAGTTTCTCTCAGCAGTTTTGTAAATAGGTCTTATTGAAGAAACTCTCAGGTAGGAACATTTAGCACAATTTACGAGGGCAGCTTTTGGAAAGATAAGATTCTTTATGAATATAGCCCCTGGAGTTCTGCACCATTTTCTGATATATGTTGATTTATGTTTCTATGATCTCAGTGGCTTGGATCTCTTGGAACTCTAGCATACAGGTTATGACCATAGACTCCTTTCTCGGACTGTAGGTTTGGGGATTTAACTGCAACACTGACTGATACTCACCTGACACAAAGGCAACTTTCTCCTTTAACACAGGAAGAACATCTGATGCCTTGATGCCTTCAGTCCTTAATGACCCTGCAGAGAGACAGAGAGAAAGACAGAGGGAGAGAGAGAGAGAGAGAGAGAGAGAGAGAGAGAGAGAGAGGAATAGTCAGTTGGTGGAGCTCTTAGTATTAATCCCATTATCAGATCAACATTCCTGTGTGAGAGAACACTCTTGCACACAAGGCTCTACCTTTTACAATTTGTTTTTTTTTTGCATGTGTGCTTTTGCTCTTTTGTCTTTAACAACTTGTAACATCATCGCTGGCCTTGTAAGCAGTTCACACCTGTTTTATAGTATAGTGGTTTTAAATTATAGTGGGAGTATTAGCAGTAGTAGCAGGTATGTAGTCACATAAGAAGACACGCAGTTCATCTTCATTCTTCCATCCTTTGCAATCTCTTAAGATCTTTATGATTTCATTCCCCTAATCTAGTTCTCTTTCTTTCCTTCTCAGTTAATTTGGTCATCCATCTTTCATGTTATGAAATCTCTCTCTCTCTCTGTCGTGCCATGTGTAAGTGCATATGATACACTATCCTGGCTATGAAAACGCACACACACTCACACACACACACACACAAATTCCAAGCACATTCCACAGTGAGAACACTAAGTTGGCAAAATGTATCTCAGGATACAGAAAGAGAGAGAGAAAGGTCAATTCCATGTTTTAAAGCGCTGACATCAACAACCTGTTTTACATTCCTGGAATATATACATATATTTTTTAAACGCCACATAAAAGAGGCTGAAGGAGGCATTTTAATATTCAAATCCCTCCTTTTCAGTTTGGTGAAGTTCGGAAACGTACGACAATTTGCCTTTGTTTGTCTTCCTTGTAGTTTTATTGACAAATTTGAAATGCAACGTGGGTGAATTGATCCAATGTGAACAGCTTTTAAATAACGTGAGAATGATGCTCAGCCGTATTCAGAGGTCGTTTGTGTTCAGCAGCTGAGCGATTAGTCACGATCGGTAATGTCTTTCAAGGTTAATGATCTAATTGATCAGTTTTACGTTGGCTCGGTGCGCCAATGGTTTACAGAAATATCATTGATTTAAACCTGATGGAGCAGTTTAACCTACAGTACAGAGATGGATTGTACCCAGGTGCAGGCAGTTCCACAGTATTTAAAGGACCATACCAATGTTTTTGCTACAGGTTTATCTCCTTAAAAGGGATGGTTCAGAGTAATTTCACCCTGGGGTCCTTTGCACCATGACTATTAGCTTAACACTCTCCCCAGAAGCTTTTTTTCCCTTGGTCTAACATTGGGCAAGTTAGCACTATTAGCTGAATGGCTTATTGCAGGCACTAATGGAACCAAATGTGTATTTAATAAATTTCCCTACTAATAATGGCCAGAATGATACCAAACTTCTACAGTTACTACACATAGGTTTTGTACTCGAACGAGGCATTGGAAAGTTTGTAAGTACACCACGAGTTTATTTTAATAGCACTTGCCTGATGGCTTCTATTCTCTGCTGCTAGCACTGCTAGCTAGCTAGCTCTCCAATTCTCCTCCATTAGTTGTAGCCCCTGGTCCGTATATTCAGGCTCAAATAGCAACCTTTAAAATTGAGCCACTCATTGTCATGTTCGATGTTAACCTCAAACTCTGCCATTTCGTTGATCTCTTCTTCTGTTCTCTCGCTTCTTGCTTGTAGGAACCATCACTGCAGACCCATCTCACCCCGGACACAACCTGTTCCAGCTTCTCCCCTCTGGTAGGCATTCATAATGTTCATATTGTTCATGTTATAATATAATAACATAATACTATTTATCCCAGTACCCTTTTCACTATGTTCCATATTTAAATAATTTTTATTGGACTCTTCATTGCACTCATGCCTCTATATTGTTCTGTTTCTGTTTAGAGTATGTATATATTAGTGTGTATATATTGTTTTGAATGTGTAAGCACATTGTGAGCAACTATGCTCCAAAGGAAAATTCCTCGTATGTGTCTTCATAGCTGGTCAATAAAGCTGATTCTGATTCTTCTTTACTACTTTACCGGTAGTTACCTTCCGGCAGTAGATGCATCTATTGCTAGAAGAGACAGCATTGTTAGCATTCATTACTTAGAATTCTGCATATGGACGACAGAAACTACGGACTATAGCTTTAAGAAAATCACATCTCAAGTTTCCAAGTTAAGGAGGACAACATACTTTCACTTGTTTAATTAGGCTCACATCCCAAAGAATCAACACAGACGTGTTTCGGCACAGAGCCTTCTGCCGAGCGTGACGCTCCAAAGCATGTTCTCCTTGACTTGGGAACTTGAGATGTGCTACCTTTTCTTCCCTTTTTGGAACATGCCTATTGGATTTTGGGTTTAGGACCCCACTGAGGATCTCCATTGTTGAAGCGCAACCTCCTTTTTCAACTCAGTGTTTTTGTATGTATTATTAAAACTAAGAAAAAAAGGTATTTGAGAAAAATAATCCTCATCATCAAAGCCGGCTAGTGAGGCATGCCAGTGTCTGTGTGGAATGCTGCCACGGCGGTGGTGTTACAATATAGTGACAGTTGCAGGTATGTGTATATGCTGTTTGATAAGCTACAGCCAATTAGCTACTGTATGTAGATGCCAAGTGTGAACTGTAAATAGACCCAACTTGACCCTGCACACAATCTGGAAAGATTGCGGATGGCATCAACTACTGAATATGCTAAACCTGCACATATATGCACCGTCTGCAACTACTGTACAGTCTATCATCCTTTCAACACAGTGTTAACTAAACACAGTCAGCTCTATTTAGACACAAATCAATGTCATCCCACTGTTTACTTTGACTGGTAATGGTATGGATATATGGACCAAAAAAAAAAAAAAACACTACAAGCTGTCTCAGCTTTGGTCTGCAATTTCTTCTAACAGCAAAAATGTGAAATTTCCTGTGTGATAGAGACCTAGCTGGGTGGTTGGACAATGGAGATGAAGCCAGCCCAGAACAGATGAGTCTGCATTTATGCGTCTTTCTATTGAAAGCTAAATGATTAGCATAGAAAAACGGTTTGTGTTCCAGGAAATAAAGGAAAGAACAGTGAGAAGAGTGTGCTGCCAACATCAGCAGCTTCTTCTCCAACAACAGCATAATACATACAGCAGAAGAAGAGTGTGTATGTATGTGTGTGTGTGTGTGTGTGTGTGTGTGTGCATGTGTGAGCATGTGTGTATGTGTGTACAGTATGTGTGTATGTGTGTGTGTGTGTGTTTGAGCGTGTGTTGCTGTTGTTGCTATTTTGGGGATTCTGATTGGCTAATGTGGGCTTGAGCTTCTCGTTACACTGCCACATACAGGTTTGCCCCCTTGATGGCATTGACGGCAATTTTCTGAAAACTGACAGCTGTGCACAATATTATTTTTGAAAACGGAGAAGTTAAAATGTCCGTTTATGAAAACGGACGGCCACGTGTAAACATAGCCTCATTTGCACATTACTGTTGAGAGGAAACTACTTTTGTCATTTCAAAACACACACATAAGAAGCTAGTGTTCTTTAGAGCAGTCTTGTGTGTGACAGGAAGTGATTGTTAGTCAGAGTCGGGTTAGGCTGTGGTTCTGCTGTGTGCAGAATAAGGACCGGAAATTAATGCGCAGGTATTAAAACCAGATTAAAAATTCTTTTGTTGAAATGAAGAACCTTAAGTTAAAATGTATTCAACCTTTATTTATACCTCTCTGTAACGGTTTCTCAATAGGAAAAAGATAAACAGGATTATGCAAATAGTTTTAACGGTCAATAAAGTTGGACACACCAACAGACACGCGCGCGCGCACACACACACACACACACACACACACACACACAGACACACATTGTTTTTGCCACTTAGGAGAACATTGTGTTCAATAGCATTCATCCCCTAAGCAATTCTTATCCAAACCTTAACCATAACCAATATATAATCCCAAATATTCCCTAACCAAACACCAAGACTCGCCCCTAAAATGTAATAATTTTCATTGCGGGGACCAGCTTTGTCCACAGATGGAAGGATTGCCCCCACAACACACACTCAGTACCCTCGGTGGCTTTGACACAAAGTGCCAGCCTAAAGGAAATTGCAGAGAGAAAGAGATACAGAGAACTTGTGAATACATTTTAGAGTAATTGCAATGTGAAAAGACTTAAACTCACACATTTCATTTAATGACTTTCACAATTGTCCCACAATCTCCAAGCCCCACTTTCAGAAAACAAACATGTCTGACAGAATCCTGAAGGCTCAGACTGCTCCGAGGCTCAGACGGGAACTGAAAGATTTGAGCCCTCAAATCCGACAAACTACACGCCCAAGACTGCTGACTGTCCAACTGCTCTCACAGAGCAGTGCTGCTGACTCTCCACAATGTGAAAATGCAGTTGTCATGGTGAAATTGTGCTCATGATCAGCCTTTGTGATGCTGAACAGAGTTGTGTGTTCCCTACTTATGGACTTTTTTTTTTTTAATAGTTAGTGTCTTGTAAATTGTACTATCAACCCTTGTGTTGTCTTCCCGCCGACTTGCAAATTTTTGTTTTTCTAAGTCAAAATTTCAAATGAAAAACTTTTTTATCAACGTTATGGTAATCTTTTTCGACCCTTTTGTGTCTCTCCCCCAATGTTTTTGTCACTTTTTCAACATTTGTCGACTTTTTCTGATCCTTTTAAATTTTTTGTGTTTCCCCCCCCCCAAATTTGTCAGTTTTCTAAACATTTTTGTCACTTTTTTTACATTTGTGACTTTGTTTGACATTTTTGTCACTTTTTTTCTTACATTTTAGTCACTTTGTCTTTTTTTGAAAAATGTTCTTCTTTTTTTACATTTGTCACACATTTTTTTTTCTTTCTCCAAATGCTATACAATTGACAAAAACACCCAAATTGAATGAAAGAAGTGAACTGATTATTTATTTAACTTGTGAGGACTGTTGTTGGGAACCATCCACGCTACTTTTTGGAAAATTTGTTTAAAAGAAACCCACATTTCTGATATAGAAACTTTTTGAAAAGGGGTCAAATTGGACTCAAAGACAACAGATGGGTTAAAGAAATAACAGCAATGTTCTAACTACATTTATTCAGGCTGAATGTTCTGCACCAGCTGTGCATATAATTGTCTCGCTTATGACCCTCTGCCAGCAGTCATTCTGTTACTCAGACAGCAGTGTAACAGCGGGAGTCCCATGCTGTTCTGTTAGCTATAGTATACTATTAAATATTGTTGATGCATACAGCTGCTGTTGATATTAACTCATCAGTTCCTAAATACTTGATAATAAATATGTTTTAGGGTGAAGGCTGCACTGCAGTGGACCTTTATTGTGGATCTACCACAAGCAGCGTTTTCAATGCAAGTTAATGTTGACTTAATAAAGTTTAGATCATAAAGAAAAACATGATAAAAGAGGAGTGAATAAAAAAAGTTAAAAAAGGGGACTGACAAAATCACTCCACAGGAGATCTGTGGTTCAATAGTTTGGTTTGAGTTTGTTAGAAGATTAAAAGAAAAAAAACGATTGAAACACACACACACACACACACACACACACACACACACACACACACACACACACACACACACACACACACACACACAGGTGGTCAGATCAATAAGTGCAAAAGGTTTTGTTTTGGGAAAAACCAAAACATGTCCTGTACGAAGAGTATAAAGATAAGTGAGGACTGCTGCCTCTGATCACAGCTGTTATTGTATGGTCTGCATCTGTTCACAGTAGTAAATCCTAACCTGATAATCACACACTGTCATTTTCTGTCAACACATTAGTTTAGGTAGCAGCTAATTTAAAAGTCCCATGGCATGAAAATGTCACTTTATGAGTTTTTTTTTTTTAAACATTAATATGTGTTCCTCCAGCCTGCCTATGGTTCCCCAGTGGCTAGAAATGGCGATAGGTGTAAACCGAGCCCTGGGTATCCTGCTCTGCCTTTGAGAAAATTAAAGCTCAGATGGGCCAATCTGGAATCTTCGCTATAGAGCTCAACAGTCCCGCCCCTCCTCCGAGGGACCTTGGGTTCCGGCAGTAAATTTCCCATTAATTTCTCCCATTGACGTCTGAAAAAATTTGTATATAAAAAAGTTTTAGACCATGCCTTAGGCTAACCACCTACGACATGACTCATGAACATACAACATATCATTTAAAATGAAAAAACAAACAGAAAATCCCAAAAAAAGTGGAACAAATTGTGATTCACGCAGTGTCATTAATCTTTGTGAAACAAGATTAACATCTTGCGCATGCACACAGATCGGGTACCAACAGCTCCCCCTCCTCACAAGCATGAGTTCCACCAATCAGAGGCATCACTGTGGGATTGTTTAGCATTGCGAGTATTGAAGTACTTATCCAAGACATCGTGAATAAAAGACATTTATCTCAGAATAAGGTTGGTGCCCCATGAACTTTTGGCATCTATATGAGCATATACCGTACAATCGCTTAGTCATGTTGTAGCTGTCTACCATCAACGGTTACGATTTTATGGCTTATACTCAATTGTCAATGGAGAAATTGCATTGTATTTTTACTTCTGGAACCCACTGTGGGCAGGACTATATATATATATACATATACACATATATATATATATATATATATATATATATATATATATATATATATATATATATATATATATATATATATATATATATATATATATATATATATGTATATATATGTATGTATATGTGTGTGTATATATATATATATATGTATATGTATATATGTGTTTGCATGTCAACCCTGTGTTTGCGTGGTTTTTTTCCGGGTACTCCGGTTCCCTCCTCCCCGAAGCACTTTGAGTGTCTATGATAAAGTGCTATATAAATGTAATTATTTAATAAAAAAAGACTTCAGATACAGTATTAGGGGACCACTAAAGGCTATATAAAAGCATCCAAGAAGCAGCATGTCATAGGACCTTTAAGGGTTTTTACGGTAAGAGGTTGCACAACCTGTATAAATGTTTCAATCTGCATTTTTTTTCTGTAGCATTTTCTTTTCTTGACATTCCCATTCCTCGCCCTGCCTACAGAGCTCTGAATGGATCACTTGGTGTTTTTCCGACCTATTTGAATTGCTGAAAAATCTGAGATGAAGGCAGCGATTCAGATGTCTGGAACCAGCATAGAGTAATCCTTCTTGAAGTATTAAGTGTGTTACACGTGATGGTGTTCCTACTGTCAGCAGTATATGGTAAAGTTGTAACCAAAGTAGTTCAGTCAGGAACACTCTTGTCATAGATTTAACCATTTAATGCAACAAATGAAAATACAGTTATCCTTGGCGATGAAGGCTGTGTTCTGATTACACTCTCTGGATCAGCCAAGCTGCATGCTAAGATGACACAGGGAGCCCGCTGCTGAGACCCCCCTTGTACACAAGAGAAATCCCAATCCCAGACATAGTGGCGGAGGCAAGCTTTGCCAGCAGCAGCAGTGTGAGACAGCATTAGAGTAGGGAGCAGTGATGAATAGGGAGACATATATATATGGACCACCTGATGTGAAAATGGCATGAATGATAATTCAATTAATGGGCCTATGACTTCCGTGTCCTGCATGAACTAACACAATGCATAATAAGTAGTAGGTGTTCAGGTGGTGTTCAGGTGTAACAAGTGGCTGTGTAACTGTGTACATTGAGCATATTAGTCTTCTTTCTCTTATGTTCAGATTTGCATTACAGAGGGGATGCCAACGTCTGCTTCCCAATGATTAAAAAATGAAGAATCAGTATCCTGGTGGACATGACGTGATTTGTTTGAAAACAAATTCTGGTGATAATAAAGCCAAGGTTACTACATCGAGATAAAAAGCTTCTGGTTCCCACAGGGAAACAGAGTGAGAGGACATAAAGAAAGAACATGCGGACTCTCTTTGACTAACACACAACACATTTGATTAATTAATGATGTTGAAGAAAAGTGTGGTCAAAGTATCCAAATACATTCAATCCTGTTTGAGTTATTTAAATTAATTATTACAATAACTGTCATGCATGTTCCTCTCTCTCTCTCTCTCTCTCTCTCTCTCTCTCTCTCTCTCTCTCTCTCTCTCTCTCTCTCTCTCTCTCTCTCTCTCTCTCTCTCTCTCTCTCTCTCTTTTGATCCAACATGTGTTTTCTCCATCAGAGCTGTTCACCGCATATACACATATTCAGCATACTGTATGTTTGTACAGTAGCAATGCAGCAGTGATTACAGCAGCATATGGCTGTTAAACACACTAGACTGAATAACTTGGGGCCATTAAATTAACTTCACTCACACACACACACACACACACACACACACACACACACACACACACACACACACACACACAGAGCGGGTAGACTGAGCTTATAGCCAAAAGAAAGTCATATCCTCATGCAGAGGAAAACCTGAATGGTTTTTCATCTTTGCTGCCATGCCAACCTGGAGGCAGTGCATCTTCTGTGTGTGTGTGTGTGTGTGTGTGTGTGTGTGTGTGTGTGTGTGTCTTTATGCTGAGGCTGACATCATCCAGAAACCAACTGGGACATCTGCTAGCCATTGGTACACCGATGGAAGAAGTCTTTAATGTGTGTGTGGGTGTGTTTTTGTGTTGGTGCGTATTCAGTGGACTCTCGACCCTCCATAGATGAGTGAGCTTTAATTCCACCAGCAAATGTCAGACAGAATGAGTCTGGTTATTACAGCTGTAGCATTAAAAGCCAGGAGTACCAGAGGCCTCACTTGAAGCAATTATGAAATCAATAGTTGCTACTAGCAACGTAACATTCACAAGAACCCAACGGAAGGTGGTAGAATAAAGTCAAGTAAACTCCTGAACTTAAAGTAGACAATTGTACACTGATATTCTTTAAAACTTAGGTTCTTTCAAAAAACCTTTGTGAGTGAGAAGATACACTCTAGATACATAAGAGTAAGCTAGCATCTGCATAACCACCAAGGGGGTAAGCGAGCGTCCACAAAGTGTAGCTCCTAATAGCCTTCACTGGTCTCGGTCCAGAGCAACGGGGTCTGTTGGTCCATTTCTTTAACTGTCTATGATAACCACAGCTTAGTGGCTAGCTTCTAGCAGCTAACCTGCTTGCTAATTAACTAAATACATTGCACAAGGATTTGGTCTTTGCCTACTGGAAGGGGGAAAAAAACTGAAAAACTGAGGAAATGAAAAAGACTGAACTAGCATCAAATAGAAATGCAACACATGTATTCTAATGTTTTTTAAGTCCTCAGACTCAGGAAGGGTTGCTTGGCTCTGCATGTAATTCTGCAGCAGCTTGTTAGCATAAAACCACTTGGTGAATAAACTTCTAACAACCATGAATGTCTGACTGTGTCTCTGGCCTCATTTACATGCTAGCGAGGGTTGAAAGTAATACATTCAAATTAAGCCTGCATCAGTCAACACATACACCCAGAAACGTTGGAGACAGGGCACGTCCCAGTCTGGAAACTCTGCTGTATATTACACTGCTACTGAGTGTTTGGCGCAAGTATCCCATTACCATGGAGCCACTGGTAATCAATCAAATCAATTACTACCAATCAGAATAATATTTTAGAACATTTGGATAAAACACATATATCTAAAATAAAGTCTTGATAATAGATCAAGCCATGGTTCTCTCTTAAATAAATGTTAGAGAAGCAAATTTACATACTGCACATTACCAACATGATCATATTAACTTGACTAAAGACATATTTTATTCAAAGGTTTCCCATCAGCACCATTTCAAAGTGTGATTAAAGATCGAACCAAATCCTCTTTGATGGGGAACAAGATCCCCAATTTGATGTACCACTGAAAAAATACTGCATTCTGTAATGGAGTCCTTCTGGAGATCATGATATTCCAAGTCTACAGTCTGATTAACTGTGGATCATGATTAAAATGAACAGCTGATCCGGTGGCTGGACACTTGTTGAAGATAGTGTAACATTTATAGGATTATAGCCTAAGATATATTACTGCAAACTTTTTTGTTTTACACAAAGCTATGAGCTCCAAAAACTGCTAAAATACTGCATTAGAAAGTTAATATACCCGGAAAGAGAAGTACGGAAGCATTTTCTGCAAGCGATCACATTGTAACAAAACACACACACACACATACACAAACAGAGAAATACACAATGTCTCTATGATCACTAATTGCGCGCCTACAGTATTTCAAAGTAGTAAAGCTACACAAAAACCACTGTGACCAAACTAACCGCTCTCTCACACACACACACACACACACACACACACACACACACACACACACACACACACACACACACACACACACACACACACACACACACACAGAGTTCTCAGAACACTTCCCAAGCCTTTATTTAAGAGAGCCTTCATGTTTTTTTTCATTTGGAAGTGGGAATAAATGTTTCTCTAATGTCTGTGCAGTGTGTGTGTGTGTGTGTGTGTTTTGTGTGTCCTTGTTCAACTATATTTGTGGGGTCCAAAAACCGCAAGTCCAGGGTACTTCTGGGGTCCAGACAGCTTTGTGGGGCCAAAATGCTGGACCCCACAACTTTAAAGGGCTGTTTGAGGGTTAAGACTTGGTTAGGGTTAGAATTAGGTTATGGTTAGGTTAGGGTAAGGGTTAAGGTTAGGCATTTAGTTGTGATGGGTTAGAGTAAGGGGCTAGGGAATGCATTATGTCAAAGACGGGTTCCGGGTCCTCACAAAGATAGTGCCATGCCACGTGTGTGTGTGTGTGTGTGTGTGTGTGTGTGTGTGTGTGTGTGTGTGTGTGTACAGTATTTAATCCATATTATCTATGCCTGATCTTACATATAACAACAGGGATAAGGTCACAATATGCTCAGCTGCACTCACACACACACACGTGCATATATGCAGAGAGACATAGCTGGTGTTCAATGTTTCCAGACGTATAAATGTTAAAGGTCAGCATGTACTCCTGCTGGAGCCATTACCCACTGCTAGAAGCACCACACAGGAACTAAATGATGATCCAACCTTACAGGAAGAACTGCTACCATCATTGACATGCACCCAGGATGCAGTGGGAGTGAGATAAGCATTTAGAGGCTTCCAGTTTTAGGTTCTGTTCACGTCAGCCTGAGAGAGAAAGCTTTTCCGCAGACCGTGAAGGTGACACTGAGGAGGTTCAGACAGCCAACAGACGTTTGTTTCAGTTATTACGGCTGTATAAATCACTATAAATATGATGTACATTTACCTAAGGAGAGAGGCTCATTTCACAGATCTGCACAACTGTTGCCAAAAAGTATAAAAGGTCATTGGAGCCTAATGCATCTGAGAGTGAGAGCCTGTGTGTGTGTGTGTGTGTGTGTCTCTCAATTTTATTTATAGTGTAAAGAATTTAACAGCATTTATCTCAGGACACTTTACAGATAGAGGAGGTCTAGACCCCAAGAGCAAGCATATAGTGACAAAAAAGAGCGGCCATCTGACGCAACCAGTTGGAGAAAGAGAAGAGAGAGAGAGAGAGAGAGAGAGAGAGAGAGAGAGAGAGAGAGTTTGCTCTATCTAGTCATTTTGAATAATTGAACAAGCGCAGTTTAACAGCTTTATGCAAAACCAAACGGTCGTCAGAGTATGTAGGTGTGTGTGTGAGATGCTATAGCATGCATAAAATTCTCGCACGCACGCACACACACACACACACACACACACACACACACACACACACACATCATGCATGTGCCTAAATGTCTTTAGAAGGCAACAGGTGAGGCCGTCTGCACCCTAGCAACAGCTGCCCCCAACAACCGGCTGCCGGACCTAATGTGTTACCACAGAGACTGCTGCTGGGGTCTATCATACCTAATGTTGCTTAGCTTATATGTTGAAAGAATTAAAAGTGACACTGTACAGTACTCTTGTATTAATGGCTGTGGAAGCTTAAATCCACTGAGCTTCATCTGAGCAGGTATTATCCACTTTATGCCAATCAATGTTGCCGCGGGTTACAACAGTTTGATCAAAGCAACACTTGTCACCCAGTCACCCAGTCATGTCAGCATGTGTTAACTATCAGGATTGGGTTGCGTCAGCTGTTTGTATCTATTACTGCATTTGTGTTTGAGTCCTTATTTATCTCAAACAGAGTTTTAAAAGAGCAGGAATATCTAGGCTGGTAAAACCTTTAGTCATGTGTGAAGTGGTTACCATGAAACATCTGTAGAGAGAGGTGTCCAATTAGAAAGCAATCAGTGATGTAAAGATGGAGGTCACTGCAGCAAAAATACCATAAATAACATTTTTAACAGAAAAAAGTGTTGTAGTAAGCACGTTAGTGTTGTGCTTTAAAGGAAAATTCTGGTCAATTTCAACATGTAGCTCTATTGTCTGTATATTTGGAGTGCTGTCAGTAGAGAGAGACACTAAACCACTCGGTGCTGCCTACACCGAGTAATCCTCCTGCTAGCATTAGCACTCAACAGGCTTAAACAGGGCAAGTTTTTTTTACTCAGCAAAGTTATTGCACGTATACATTTCAAGTTCTAGTGTTAATGGACTGGGGACAGGAGTAGGATTTGGATTCGACAGAATCTTAACCGATGGATTCAGTATTTGGCAAAACCCCAACAATCTGGATTTAGTGCAGTTTGATGGAACTAATCTTCATAAAAACACATTTTAACATAACACAGGCTGAATTTAATAATTCGATCCTCTAACTGTCAACAGCTACTGACCCAAACTAGAACAAACTCAGAACCAGGGGTGTCATAATTCTCCAAATCCATGATTCAATTTGAAAAAAAGAATTTCAACAGGGATGGCAATGCCACAAGAGCCACTCGATAGCAGAAGGGTACTTTGCAACAACAGTTTGAGTTTCTCCGTTTTTTTAGTGGCACATACTGAATGTGCTATTAGATTAACAACGTGTACCTGAAGGCACCATGGAGTCCTGTCAGAGCCCACAGAGTAATTGTTGTTTATTTAAATGACTCACTCACGGGGAAGGCAAAGTGTTGCCACACCAGTGGTCTTGCATTGCCAGGCTTTCCTCCACAGTGCCGCGGAGGAGGGTTTGGCTAGTCAACATAGCATTCTGGGATGGGAGAAAAACGTGCTCTGGTTTAATGGTATTTCTTTAAACCAATCACAATCGTCTTGGGCGGTGCTAGACAGATAGTCTAGCTAGCTGTCTGGATTTTAAAATTACAACACAAAGAAAGCAGAAGGTACTGTAGGTCCAGCAGAAAAGAGAGACATTCGGCGGAATTTCCGGCGGCACCTTTCTTTTGTTTCTCCGTCATCACCGACTCCTGCAGTGGTCATGGTTTCTGGAATAGTCAAGCTGCCGGGTACTGGTAAGCTAACGTTACCCTGTGTCTTTAGCTGCATGCTACCAGCTGGTAAACTATGCTGTATCTGTTGTTGCCTAAGTAGGTAGGGTTGGAAAGAGAAAAAAAAATAAAGGGGTAATTGCTGATCCTGCTCCTGATTTTGATATTGAAAGACCATTTGAAATTGAAAATTGATTGAAATGATCTTTCAATATCAAAATCGTGACACTCTTACTCAGTCCAGCTTGTTGCAGCAGTCAGTAGTAGTATAATGTCAAGCATCATACTGAATGTGAATTATTCATCTCTGTCTCATTATTTTAACATATCACATGCATTTATTCTTCAACACTGCACGGCAAATAAGTTTCCTATTTGAATCTCTGACTATCACAAACACACACACACACACACACACACACACACACACACACACGCGCAGGCACGCACTTTAATGGCCTCTGACGGATCCAGTTTCCCCTGCAGAGGAAAACCACATCCATCACTCTTCCAACGCAAACCACACACTGCTCTCTTTTCTGTCTCTCGCAGCCACACTCCCAAACTTGCTCAAACACATGTGCACACAGACACATGCGCACACAGACACACATACGCGCACACACACAGAAAAAGAAAAAGAGAGCTTGTAATAGTTAAGTGCTTGCCAGGCATCACACTCTCACACAGTAGATGATGTATTCTCCATAGGAAAGCTTCTCATATCGGGACAGAATGGTCAATGCAGCTCTCTCTCTCTCTCTCTCTCTCTCTCGTTCTCTCTGTGTCCCTAAACTGTGTCAGTTTAACTCCTCATTTCTGGATAATTGACTGACTCCAAGACTCTCCCTGCTGTTTCCACAGAGATAACAATGAGCTTTTCCTCCTATTAAAGGCTCAAGGTTGCTGCAAACACACACACACACACACACACACACACACACACAGTTGGTTGAAGGCCATAAAAACAAAATATGCTCACCTACTAAGTCTGTGTTTAAGATTGCATGTACACATGTATCTATAAAAATATGTGTGTGTGTGTGTGTGTGTGTGTGTGTGTGTGTGTGTGTGTGTGTGTGTGTGTGTGTGTGTGTGTGTGTGTGTGTGTGTGTGTGTTCCTTTCTCTCCACTTGTCCATGGCCCCCATCTGACTCATTCAGCAGGAACCAATCAAATCAAAGCTTCGGATTGGGGGTGATGACATTGTTTGCGCTGTGTTCCAACCACATGGAGAGATGCCATCTGGAGGGTGCTGACTCAGCACAATACACACACAAGTACAAGCAGATTCTCTTAATATTGTAGCTCTAGATCAAACGGCACTGGTCTCACTTTAAATGCACCAGAAGAAAAACAGTACAGTGATCCTGATTCACTGGTTTGAAGGGTCAGTTCACCAGAGTTATGGAAAAAGTGATTTTCTCAATTACTTCTAGTGGTATCATTCAGCTGGTTTGAAGATGTTTGGTTCCACCCCTATTTAATAGAGGTGAATGGCATTCATAGTGCTTACTGTATTGTATGATTACATTAAAAAAAAACTAAGAACTGCTGAATTAATTTCATATGGACTATTTCTTCGCAAGCAGTTTTTAGTGAAACTGCTGTGAGATCGGTGGATTATCCACATGAATAAGCAAAGCGCCAGAAATGAAAATGTATTGACTAAGATCAAATCAACACCTCCATGGCAGATATCCTCACCATATATAGAATTTTATATGATTATAGATTGATAATGATTATAGAAAATAACTTATTGGACTATTTGGCCCTTTAGCTGCTACAGACACCCACCCATTAATTGCATACTGTCCTGAAATATCCATCACACACATGGTTATCTTGCTGAGACACTTCCACACACATGAACATGATTAACCAGAGATGTCAGAGGTCAAGAGGAAGCCAGAGGTGCCTTCCTCAAGGAAAGACAGAGCTAGAGACAGAGAGGAACCAAATGTTAAAACATAGAACACGTGTTTCAGCTATCAGATGAATCTCTCTCTCTCTCTCTCTCTCTCTCTCTCTCTCTCTCTCTCTCTCTGGATCAGCTTTCAGTCTCCAGACAGCAGCTGTCTGTTGAGAGGAAAAACGTAGACCGAGTGGTCAGACATGGAATGTATATATATGTGTGTGTGTGTGTGTGTGTGTGTGTGTGTGTGTGTGTGTGTGTGAAGAGCCTGGTGACAGTTAGTTACTTAGAGGCGCCACATTCACTGTAACAACAAACACACTTCTAATCTGGGATTTATATCATAGACAGTATTACATTAGTTATTAGCAGGGATGGAAAGTCATTAAAGGTCCCATGGCATGGACAATTTACTTTATGAGGTTTTTCAACATTAATATGAGTTCCCCCAGACTGCCTATGGTTCCCCAGTGGCTAGAAATGGCGATAGGTGTAAAATGAGCCCTGGGTATCCTGCTCTGCCTTTGAGAAAATTAAAGCTCAGATGGGCCGATCTGGAATCTTCCCCTTATGAGGTCATAAGGGGCAAGGTTACCTTCCCGTCCAGAGAATTTGGCCCGCCCATGAGAGAGACATCATGGCTTTCAAACAAGCAAAGTGGCAGTTGGTCAAGGCCACACCCCAGCGAGACTTCAGATATGGTATTAGGGGACCAGTAAGGTTTATATAAAAGCATCCAAAGAGTACCATGTCATGAGACCTTTAAACATATTTTGTCAACTACTGTGCTTTAGTACAGCTTTGAGTATTTCCATTTCATGCTACTTTATACTTTTACTCCACTACATTTTAGAGGGAAATATTGTACTTTTTACTCCATTATACTTGATGCTGAATGATGCCGCTTGTTGTGCGTCAGTGGGAGTGTCACTGAAATTGCTCATGACTTCCTGTGCAACACCCCCCAATGTAGCACAAGTAGACTTTCACAAGAAGAATTTCACAATTATTGTTTGAGACAGAGCAACTGAGGAAACAGTCAGCTGTTACACAAACTCCTTGGCAGTAAAGTGCTTGTGTTTCGTATTTTACCCTCATATTGGTTTAAAACTTTCTTGTGGCAGCAATAGAGGCAGTGAAGTTTCCTGTTAACTGTACGGGACTCTGTGTCCTAAAATTTAAAATTGAATACCTACTTAACGAACAGATTTCCGAATAGCGGAATATTCAGATCCATCCCTATAGGTCATCCAAACAATGTCCCACTTGACACTGCACTTCCTCTGGTCCTGAAAAACACACCCTTCCCATGACATAGTTGCGTCCCCTAGCAATGCTCAAGAATATGTCATCTCCTAACAGCTAGCTATGTGGGACCAGGCTATTCCTGAGTTCTTCAGAAAGCGTTCCTGAGAAAGCGTTCCTGAGAAAGCGTTGCTTGAGATGTTTGCAGCTAAGGTTCTACAAGTGAAAGTTCTACAGTATTCATCTTTTGTACAACATTAGGGAACTTTCTGTTGGAGCATTTCCAACACTTACTGTATGGACATGAAACATGAAACTCTACTGGTTGACTCATCAGTGAAACAAACAATTTGGGGAAAGTATCTGCCATATTACAGAAAATCTAAATTCAAGACTGTAGACTTTAAAGAAAAAGTCGATTACAAGCTCCAACTGCCAAACACATAGAGCTTCAAATTCTGTGTCCATGCCACTAATCCTGGGTTCATGTCATATTGGCGTCACCGTAATTACCAATCTCCAACTTGTAAATCCATGTCATGATCACATCTAGGACACCAAACAGACACACACGTCAGCCAGAGTCTGTCGTTCAAGGTAATTAAACCTAAATTTAACAGACATAGTGTTATGTTGTCAATGAACAGTATTTTTAACCCTCACATGACCAACTCTGCAATTATACAACTGTTTACAACTTGCAACTCTGTGACGTGAACAGGGCACACAGCAAGCTAAAGTTGGAGGTTGAGCTTTGTAAGATCGTGATGAATAAATCCAAAAATGTGCTTTTACATTTTGGATAACATTTCAATCTTTTCAGTAGCTAAACCATTCTGTGTTTTGTTGCTGATTGTTGAGCTCTCTGATTGTGACTGTGACTTCACAGCTCTGTGTGGTGTTTCTTTTCTAATTGCTGACTGAGACTCCAGCGTAAATTAGAGCCACTCACTACAACCAGCTGACAGAATTAACACTGTTTTCTCCAAGCACTGTGATTCAAAACCTGCAAGAACACATTCAAAACTACTACAAATTCACAGTCAAATAGACAGAGGAACATGCGTGTCCCTGTTGGGATAACAGTATTATTGGGATTTTGTGTTGCACTCTGCAGTGTGATCCTGGCCAAACTACACTCCGCTAGTGAACCAGGCAATCAGTACACTATATTGTGTTTTTTAAATAAATAGTGTCAGCCTGACAGTGGTGGTAGTGAAGGTCATAACTATGTTCAAAGTCACAGTTTGGATATAAGTGGGGTTGCATGAGGTATTTCTCCATAGTCAGTGTGTAAGTATTTTTGCATTGCCAGACCTTTCCCCACAGCGCTTCAGAGGAGGGTCTGGCTAGTCCACACAGCATTCCTTGATAGGAAAAAACGTGCATTGGCATTTTTTTAATCCAACGGACTGGACAAAGCAACGGTGCCGCTACATAATAGCCTCTGGAAGGAACTTGTTTTGGTGAAAGGTGCTTACGTTCAAAGGTTGTTTTAGTGGTGCAGCAGAAAACTCAGATTGGACAGATAGTTTAGCTAGCTGTCTGGATTTACCCTGCGGAGCTGTGAGAAGCAATTAACCATAGTCCTTAGAAATCCACCGGAGTTTAGAATGACAACACAAAGAAAGCGGAAGATAATGGAAATCTGTCCAAAAAAAAGGGACATCTGAAAAGATTTCCGGTGGCACCGGAACAATCCCGGAAGTGGAACATCGTGGATATAGACTAGCGTATTAGCTACTCTAAACTGGGGGCGTGCCGACCCCTATCACATCAAGGCGGTCCTTTTAAATATGACTCCCTCGTCACTGATCCCTGCTACACTGATGCTGCTTCACTCACTACTGTTGCTGCAACGTTTTTCCTCCACCACCCCAGCCCCCACCTTCCTAGTTCAGAGTCCAAGACTCTAAGTTTAAAATGGTTTCCAATGTCTTTCTGTTAGCTCACTCTTTTATCCCTGTTCTAGCTTAGCATGCTGCTTGGCTGGCAACATTATCAAGAGCGGAGCCATAAGCGCCAAGCAACTGTTTTTCCAGTTGTTGCAATAAACGGTTAAATCTATCACCAGAGTGTTCCTTACTGAACTGTAGCTAATACACTGAATATGGAGAAGTACCTCATTCAACTCCACTTCAAAAACTATCCCTTTTAAAGTGATGCCTTGACATCTAAATACTCCTGTGATCTTAATGCTGCAACTAACGCTTATTATCATTGTCAAATAATTTGATGATTATGTTTTTTTTTCGATTAGTTTGGTCTATAAAATGTCAGAAAATGGTAAAAACATTGAACAGTGTTTTCCCAAAGCTCAAGACAAAGTCCTTCGATTCATCTTTGCAGCGCTCAATCCCAGTATTTGTAATATTGATGTGCAGCAGCAGTGAGAATTAAAATTTAGGATGATCCTAATGTATGTTAGTGGTGCCTTCAGAGCAGTGATTTACACTAGACACGATAGACCCGATCCCAGTGCATCAGCAGTACTAGCTAGTTAATGAGATGAGGTGGCTGAGTTTGGCAAATCTTCAAACCTCACCTGCCAGGCATGATGAACACAAGCTGCCCTTATATGTCCACATTTTGTCTCAGTAATAGAGTGTTTTTAATCTCTAATGAAGTTTGGATGAGCATCATGGGAGGAGGAAACAGTGAGGCTAAATTCTCAGATCGTGGATATAAAGCCCAGAAGATCAGATGGTAGTTGTACCCTGAGCTGAGGAATATTAAGGATTAATGTTTCCACTCTTGTTCTCTGTTCTATTAATACTCCTCGGTAAGCCAGGTTGTGTTTGCTCAGTTACAGTCTGAAACAAATGTTTGTGTGTGCTTGTGCGTGTGCGTGTGCGTGTGTGCGTGTGCGTGTGTGTGAGTCTCCTCAGATGAATGAGATGAATGAGCTTTAATTAGCGTTTGGTTCAAATAAAGAAAGATGCCAGGAGAAGGTACAAACACAACCAAAACAGTGGAGAAGGACAAACAAATTGAATGATCTATAAATGAATAAAATAAGTGACCACACAAAGAAGCCACTTTGAAAAAAGCAACACATAGAAAGAAAGTATAAATGGAAGAGTGTTGTGAATGCCTCCCAGCTGCTTCATTCATCCTGTCTGAATGGAAACTATGAAGAGAACTTCAAAAATGAATGAAAATCAGGAACTCAAATGCACACTCAACTGCAGTGGGACTATTGTGCAAAGAGCTACTTGTGGTTGTTCTGGAGTTTTTCCCACTGTAGATGACACACACAAACTCACTGACTCAGGACAAACCACACGCATACTGTATCTCCATATGCATGAGAGGTTTTAGGCTGTAGTTAAACTAAGAACGAGTTGCTAGTAAATATGCACCACAGCAAAACAGGCATGCAATAACAATAGGTCAGTCAACAATAGGTTTGGGTACCGAACTCTGTACTTCTTTGGGTACCTAATTAAGTCTGGACTACTGGGGACACATTCATGTTAAGTGAAGCGGTGCCAAATGTTGGTACCTGAGAGTGTTAGCGCAAGCTTATCTGTCCAAATTGCAGGGGGTGCAATATTTGTTAATGGCAAAATATGTGTCAAACCATTCTGAAGTATTTTCGTGCTGCTGAGATGTCCCAGCCTGCAAGTCGTATCTTACAGACTACAGTGTTTGGTACAGATCCTCGCAAAAAATCCCACAGTAATCATCAAAGCATTTTAAAATGAAAATGAGAATAATGATACAAAAGCGAACATTCCCTCCAATATCGTGAATCATATCGCAATCACCGTATCAGTCAAAATAATCGTAATTAAATATTTTCCTCATATTGTGCCACCCTACTCAACACTTGACACACACACGCAGAGGTGTGGCCGCCACAAACTCAAGCAAACTACGTTATCTCTACAGTTTTGTAAAAGTCAAAGTGAGTGAGAGCAATGCCGATAAAGTGGTTGAAAGTGTGGTAGTGTATATCCTCGACGTTCCACTTCCTGGATTGCTTCTGGTGATTCAGAAAATTCTGCCGGATGCATGCATTTTCGCCGATGTCCTATTTCTATAGCCTATCTTTGTGTTAGAATTCTAATTTCAGGTGGATTTATGAGGACTAGGGTTGACTGCTCCTCAGATCTCTGCAGGGTAAATTGAGATCGCTAGCTAGACTATCGGTCCTATCTGAGTTTTCTCTTGCACAACTTTTTTACAACGGCTCCGTGAGGAGCTTAGCGCCACCCGAGACGATTCTGATTGGATTAAAGAAATGCAACTATACCCTCCTCCGCTCCGCAGCGTGTGGATGGTCTGGCAAAGCAAGACTGCGAGTGTGCTTACAGTTTTCAAAACTTCATGCAGATACTCTATGCTGCGATATGATATTATTAGCATTGCGAAAGTGGTCACAGTGCTGTTAATGTTACTCCGAGTCTCCACCGGGCTGTGCTGCATTCCGGTTTTGTTCCATCCTCCGCCACGCGCCATACCACACCGGGAGCGTCTCAGAAGCAGAGCGTCTTGCTGCACGACACGCAGATTTTGTGCTGACAATTGTGATTTCCATTGGGTCACAGTACTGTCACTTGGCTGTCTGTTCTGACAATTTTCCCTTGTTACATGACCAATTAATGTTTCCATGATGACTATCCAAAAATATAATACTATGAAACCAGTCATTTGTGCCAGGAAAGAATGCCAATTGTCACCTTGCCCACTAACAACAAAAGCCAGGTGTTAGTGGGGTTTTGTTGGCTAGTGGGAAAGATGATTCAGTATTAATAGTAAAACCAAAATATCATCAATGGACAGATCCCTTTTGCTTGTTTTTGGGTTGGAGTTCTGCGCAGAGAGTCTTGCAATGAGCCAGTGACTGGTCAGAACCAAATGAGTCACGCCAGACAGCTACATAACAAAAACATTTACAGCCCTAGGTAGAGCTGCAAAGATTATGCAATTATTTGTCAACTATTACATTTATCACCAACTATTGGTAATTGAATAATCATTTTGAGTAATTTCTTATGAAAAGAATTCGAAATTCTCCGACATCAGCATCTTCGGGGTGGCAGTAGCTCAGTCCGTAGGGAGTTGGGTTGAGAACCGGAGGGTCACTGGTTCAAGTCCCCATATGGACCAAAAAATACAGAGTGTGGATTGGTGGCTGGAGAGATGCCACTTCACCTCCTGGGCACTGCCAGGTGCTCTTGAGCAAGGCACCATACCCCCCCACCCGCTCAGGGCACAGGTTCAGCTGGCAGCCCACTCACTCTGACATCTCTCCATTAGTGCATGTATAGGTCCTGAGCATGTGTGTGTATTTCAGGCCTGTGTGTGTTTAACTAACAAAGTGTCTGCGCAGAGTGTAAACTTCAATTTCCCCACTGGGGATTAATAAACAAATTAAATCTTTTAAATGTGAATATTTTCTAGTTTATTCACTCCTCTATGACAGTAAACTGAATATATTTGACTTAAGGACAAACCAAGACATTTCAGGACATGATTATGGACTTAGGAAACCACAGAACAACATCTATTTTATAGACCAAACAACTAATTAATCAAGAAAATAATCAACAGATTAATCAACAATGAAAATAATCGTTAGTTGCAGCCCTAGCCCAAAGTAACCCTCAACAACATGGTACACAACCTACATTTTCTTGCTGCTCATTTCTCCTGTTAGTCTTTTAACCGGGAACTCATTGCAAAAATGAACAAAAAAAACAATAAAATCTGGTGCCCAAAGAAAAGCTACAGTGATTTGAATAACCTTTTTTTCTTTCTAATTGCTTCTGCTGCCTCTTGATCTCAGGGGAACAAGAAACGTTTTGTAAACCTGTCCGCTCAGATGTCGTGCTTAATAAAACCAGCATTACTGATGAACTGGAAACAGACATACCAGGATTCTCCCCTAAATCCCTGGATTTGTTAGACACGCAAGTTGAAATTTCACTGTAAATTGTAAACTTGGTGTGCAGGCCTGAAGGAGACCTCTGACATTTAGGGATAAGTGCTTATTTTATGAAGGTAAATATGGTGCAAAATGTGAGAGCGCGTAGAGGTGATGTGAGCACTTGTAGAATATGATTTGAGAGCTTGTAGAAAAAAACCTGTAGGCTACACGTATTTTTTTTCTCCACTTCAGTCACTTTTCCTGTACAACCGCAACACAGTGATTAGGCTACAACCTCTCGAGTCTGTCGCTGCAGTGTGCTCTCTCATCGCACAGCGGCGAGTCCGCGCCCTCGACTTTTACAACCCTTCTGGCGATACATTTGGCGCAAAACTAATTTGTACCTGTGGACTTAGTCGTGGAGCTCTGAGCCAACAGGACGCTGGCCGAGCCCCACTGACGACGGTCCGTCCGTGGCTGCAGGACCTGGAGCTCATCGCCAGTGTTTCAGTTGGACTGTTAAAAATGTTGAGATAATTAAAAGGTATTTACAGTATTTAGAAGCGGGCTGGCTGCTACTTAGCTAACGCTAGCTTTCATGCTACATAAATAAGCCAGACAGAGTTGTCCCTCATCTGGCGATAGAAACACTGCTGCGCCCCCCTCCCCCCCTCCTGTTAGACTAGAATAGTGACTCAAGTACTAGCAAACAGGAAAAAGGTAGCAAATTACCAAAAATGACCAAGTCATTATAATGTGAAGAGCTGAAATGATTTATCTATTAGTCTACACATAGAAAATGAATGGCAACTATGTTCATAATAATTAATAATTTATTTTAAAAAACATCAACAACAACATCTTGTATTTTAAGTCACTCAATTGTGAAGATTTGCTGCTTGTATATGACAATAAACTGATATTTTGGTTTTGGACTGTTGGTCAGACAAAACAATTATATCTGTATCTGGCATTTTATAAACCAAACAATTAATTGATTGAATCAAGAAATAATTGTGTTTTTTAAGTTTAAGGACTTTCCCAGGAGGCTGAGCTCAGTATGGGGAAAAAAATGTTTTATTCAGTAGTAATATGATCCAAAATTGCAGCTCAGCAGTTAATGGTTACCCGAATGTGGAATCGGGTCAGTTTAGAACTGACAACTTGAAATACACAGTACTTGTTTGTACTGTTACTGCAAACAGGAGGCCAGTGTTACAAATCAAGTTATCTGGTTAATCATGAATGCATTCAAATTAAATTTCTGAAGAAAAACAACTTTACATCCATCGACTGATAAAGACTACATATCAGCTCAAATTGATTTAACGTTCCTCTTCGAACACTTTCCCAGTTGTTATTGTCCTTAAAGTACCACTGGTGAATATCCTGGGAACCAGAGAAATCTGCAAGCTCTGGTTTTATTTGCTCTGGCAGAAAGGTCTGGTCTGGTCTCTCTGGTTTGTAGAGTAGTGCCATTGATGCATTTTTGAAAACAAGATGACTGCAGCTGAAGTGCCATTTTCAAATTTTTGATGGCAAAGACGGTAACACTCGTTCACAGATATATTGATGCGAAGCCCTCACAGCTCAACCCTGCAAGCTGTAGTCTGTTTACATCCATCTGTCTGTCTGTCATCAAGCTCTGATTGGTTGTAGGTCTATTCAATCGCATTTTGGTCTACGGATGTATGGACAATGAACTGAGAAGTTCTAACTAGCATTTGCCATTTGGTCTGGCAATGTCAGGCTAGTTGATGATGGTACACTAGGAACAAAATAGAAAATAGAAATGAGCTCATCACGTTTTACACCAAGACAAAAAGACCACCACAGAACAGCAAGACACACGTGTCTATTCCTATCAAGATGTTAGCATCTCTGTCGCTTCTTTCAAAAAAATATGTCCGGATTGCAAAAAAGACAATTTCTGTTATTTTTTTCTTCCAATTAATAAGTGCATTCAATGCATAAACCAAGCACACCTGCCTTCAGATTTGTCTACTACAAAAAAATCTAATTCAACTTACAATAAAAACCAGAGGAGATCTGTGGAGCTGAAAGAAGTAAATGATTGAAATAACGCATTGTGGCAAATAACAGCCTAATACGTCATTTTCTTTCCATCAACTAATCAATTGACTGAAGATTGCTTCAGCAGTAAAACATAGAAGACATAAAATCGGTCAATGTGATATTGTTCTGCTTTAAAGAAAACAAGACAATGGAATCAATAACATGGTGTTCAGCTCTGACTGACTCGCTCTCAGGATTCTTATTCGCTCTCTGACAGCTCAGCTAGGGTAGTGAGTAATTACCTAGGGTCAAGCATACTCGTGATCTCCAAGCAAGCCCTATTAAGAGAGTGTGTGTGTGTGTGTGTGTGTGTGTGTGTGTGTGTGTGTGTGTGTGTACATTGACAACCCTACTCAGGCTGTGACTTAAATTTATTCTGACGGACCGTTGGCTA
Source organism: Percina caprodes (assembly GCA_013375575.1). NCBI lineage: Eukaryota > Metazoa > Chordata > Actinopteri > Perciformes > Percidae > Percina > Percina caprodes. The sequence goes on from JABXJD010000015.1 coordinate 369,374, forward strand.
GTCAGGATCCTTTCAAGGTACTCAAGGTGAAACTTACAGCTTCTTGCAGGTTCAGTTGAACTAAAACACGGGGATAAAACCGGGATGGTCAGAGTGGACACCTATGAGTCCTGCATAGGTCCAGTTCAATCAATAACATTTACATTTGCACAGCAACTGGATTAGTGATGTCACAAGATCATGTGAGAGTCACAGGATAACATATCACACAAAAATCCATCTTTTCAGGCTTCAAGTACTGCATTTGTGTCTTACCCAACCAATCAGTGTCCGGTGAGGAGCTGCTGGCTGCTACAGTCATGGTTTAGGTGTGTGTGACTACCACGATTGTTCATTCAAAACAACAACAATGGCGGCTGTGATAGACAAAGGGTTCATCCAATCACCTGCCAGGTATTTTTTGAAAGTGCCTGCCCTTCTTCAAACAACTTGCAATGGCGGCTTCTCAGATGGTTCTGTGTAACAAACCATCTGGCTTGTCTGGTTCTAAAGACACCACACACGTGAATACGACTGCAGTGCTTCATGTGTTAAGGCGCAGATATACTTGCTTTTTAACTACACGTTAGCATTCGTTAGATGACTGCCACGTGTATCCTGCGTTCTTTTGGAGCGTAGGTTGTGTACGTCTAAAAAAATACCGCTACACGTCCGCAAGATGCTATTCAGAACATGAACCTAAGGGCAGTATAGCATCTGACAGGCAGGTCAGCAGCACTCCAGCCGAGGAGGTGGCTTCCGATGTTGGCAACGGATGAAATGGCCCTGATCTGTTAACAATGCTGTTCGCATTGTTAAAAAGTAAGTATATTAGGGCCTTAATATGTGCAATTTATAGAGATAAAACCCTATAAACAGTAGCCCCCCTTATAGGAATGTTAACACTGGGAACAAAAATAATCATTGGTTAATAGGAAAGCCTCGAAAGAAATCCCAGTGAGATCTTTGGATAAGAGGCAGAGCCCCAGTCGGATGATGAAATTGGGATAACTGTCCTGGACTTGTGCTAAAAGCTGAATTTTTGCAAACCAGTTAGCACCGGTCACAAATATAGACCTGACTCGATAATGTGAGGAAGTTTTTAAACCTGCGTTGTGGGGTCGGAATGGTACATGTATTCATATTGAACCGAAAAGGTACCAGCGTCTTGGTTCAGTACATGAATTTACATGAAGAATACACGGTATAAAAATAAATGAAACTTGCATGCACATTAATTGATGTACTGCAGAACTACTGTTAGATACACATTTTCTTAGGGACACCTAATCTGTAGCCTTCGCTCTGAAGCTATGAAGCCACTAGCCTCCGGTCCAGTGAGTGAATTAGCAGCAAACTAATATGGATGAGTAGCCTAGCCTATGGCGAGTGGTGGTGACCCACAAGTTAGAGGACCCACCAGCTTCTTTAAGATTGCAAGTTGGGGAAAACTTGGGTTTCTCAGTCAGTTACAGTAGAAAAGGCGAGAGAGTGGTGGATAAGACAAGGACTGTGTGTCGGCGTTGTTCAGCAGTTGTCGGGTAAATGAGTGGAAATACATCTAACATGCATATCCGACACCATCACCCAGATGTATATCAATCACTGGAACAAGACAAAAAAACTATACGTTTCACTAACAACTGATGGTTGGACTTCTCCTCGTGCTCTGGAAAGCTATCTCATGGTGACTGCTCATTTCATTGACTCTGAGAGGGAAATGAAAGCAAAGGTATGTCTGTCGCACTAGCAATAATACTTTCTTTTATCTTTTGTGGGAAAAGGTCTTGCCTAAGCAGAATTTTTAGTTTGTTGTTATTCTATGTAATTTTCACTTTCATAAATAAGAGTTGCTGTATTATCAGTTTTATAGCTGATTGTCTTTTTTGTTAACAAGTTCCAGATCCATCTGGAGATGATGTGGGGTACTTAATGTTTACATCTTACGTTACACACTCAGGAGAGAGACTGTATGACAGTAGGCCGTACAGCCTAAGACATGCATAATAAAAAAAAATTGCCTTCTGCATTTTTGTTTTACTTTTCCCTCCATTATACCGTACCAAACCGTGATGTCTGAACCAAACCATGACTTCTGTGTACAGTTCAACCCCTACTGCGGTAATTTGTCCAGTTGAATCTGGCTCAGGTTTGTCTTTACCCGAGAACTACCCCAGACACACAAATCTAATCAATTAGGAGGAGTGAAATCTCTCACTTGGCCTTCAATGATGCATTTCTGATTTGCTTGACGTTTTTTTCAACCACCCTTGTCCCTTCATCCAATGATTGAGACCAGAGCAACTTTACAACAACAACAACACGTATACCTGTGTGTTTCTCTTGGTATCCAGGTTTACTGCTGTTGTATTTAAATTGTTATTTAAATCCCCTAAGTTACTTTACCACTTGTCGTAACTATAGATTTGAAAATGCCCTGAAAGCAACAACCCAACCAGTATCCCTTAACAACTATAGCTTCTGGTTACCTTCTGTTGGCTGCTGTTTGTGCACACACTCTAGAGCTCTGGTACACCTGCAGTGTTCACATAAACTGGTGCTGTGGCTATAAAGCTTCCTATATATTTGAATGATGGAGTGGAAGCGCTGCGAGATAGTCCGGGGGGGGGTTTGAAGACATGCCCACAACAACAAAGACTATATGCTTTCTACATAGATAGCAGATGCTGCTGGTCGCGCGGGGATGTTCTAAAGCCTGGTGTTTGGATGATTCACTCCCTCTCATCTTTTCCAGTTACTGTTAGAAGCTGCTGATTTGGGAAAAGAGGATAGAGCCAGGCCTCTTCTCTGCATGGTTTTGTTGCACTTGTTAAGACAGGACAGCTTCCACTTTTATGATTCCTTTGGTTTTTATGGCGTTTAGTGAACTTTTTTAGCACATTTGTTGCACATCTCTGCTCACAGACAATCTGAAAAAAGGTCATATCAGCAGAGGGTAATATAAACACCTTGGTGGATGGAAAAAGGTGTTTTATGATAATTTATTTTAAACCCTACACCAAGGTACACATTGGGTGATGTGGAAAAAAAAAGGATGTATCCATTACAAAAACAGAGAGAAACTAAGGTCTGACCCGTAGATTTTAATGTAGTTGAAGCCAGAAGTGCTATTCATTTGGTAGTTAATGTATTATTCTTGTTTCCTATTGTATATGACTATTATTTATTTATTATAAGACTTTTCTTTCTTTGTTATCTGAATTGAGAGTATTAGGTTAGAGGGTGTCACTGTGCAGATTGCAAAGCACCCGGAGACAATATTTTGTCACACAAACTAAAAAGAAAACCTTGTAGAAGGAATTTCTGTAATTCCTTTTTGCTTAACCGTCTGACTATCTGTGGCTTTTAACGGCTCTATCAATCAGGATAAAAGCTTCCTGTCTCTGCCTCTGCCTTTCTCTCTCTCACTCACTCACTCACACACACACACACACACACACACACACACACACACACACACACAAACACCTGCCCACAGTAGTTAATAAAATCAAGGTCTATTAGCTAGCACCACTAGTCAGGCACTAACCCAGACACACACACACACACACACACACACACACACACACACGTCTGTAAAATGTCTTTGTGATCGATTATAGTCAAAACGGATGCTCATTACACTAACACACACACACACACAGACACATCCACACACCATATGGCTGCAGCTGGCCATAGACTAGAAAGCTTTTAGGGTGGGAGGAGACAAAGGGAGCAGGAGGAGGAGAGGAAATCCTCTCTTTGTATTTATCTATTTAACACTCTTTCTCGTAGCTCTCCCTCTCTCTCATTTGTCCCCTGGTAATAAGGGCTAATCCACTTAAGCGGCTTCTCTCTCTCTCTCTCTCTCTCTCTCGCTCTGCTCTGTCTGTCACCCCAACTATCCCACATGCACAAACACACACACTTTATTTTTCACACCCATCTGCCACTGTTCTTAAACTGGGTGTGTGAGAGGGAGACAAAGAGGGAAAGATGGAGGAAGGGAAGGAGGGAATCCCTCTCTGTCTCCTCAGCAGCAGCATCTTATGTTCCTGATGACAGCGGGGGTGAGAGACCATCTCTCTCTCATTCATATCCACAACACGTGCGCAAACACACACACACACACACACACACACACACACACACACACACACACACTCTCTTCAATAATAGATGTGCAGCTCCACCCTCTACGTTTCGTTACCATGACTCAGGACTGAATCCTTATTTAAAGGAACAGGACACCCTACTCACTGGGCATAATTCCTACTGTAAGAAGTCAGGCAATTACACCTTTTGGCATACTGTATGACCAATGAGGAAAGAAATGACAATATGTTGGTAATGCTCGGTTCTTACATGTTTCACAAGTGCATAATTTATTCCACTGCGGCTTAAAATAGCACCGTGCCAAACAAATGCATGATGCATACTCCTGGTTCAGTAACATTTGCTACAGTGCCCAGTTGTTTTAGCAATTGGCCTTTTTTTTGGAATGAAAGTATAATTTGCCAACCTTTTTAAACTCTTCAGTAGGAACATTTAGGCTTGGGGTTGAGTGCCACAGGAAGTCAGAAAGTATTGAGAGATTAACCAATAATTTGTTGGTTTTGGTCTTTTAATTGAATTTGTTGAAAATAAAATAAATTAATAATATAATATGTATAATATATAACTGTTGGGGTCATGTCTCTCACCCTGCAATAATAGGTGATCAACTATGAGTACACAGATAATGGAGAACAGGTGCGCACACCGGATTGGTGCAGCAGAGCTGATTGCTGTCTTCTGATTGGTCACCAGAAGGACAGAAAGCCATTTTAAAGCCCCTTGGACAAATACTCGCCCCTCTCTCTCTTCACTCTACCATTCCCAACATGTGCCTCTGTAAATCAGTGTGATGTGATTTAAGATGGTGTAAGTAATGTAACAGCCTTGTTTTGTGCTGCTAGTAGATAGGAGTGAGAAGTCCTTTTTTGTTTTGTTATTTTTTTCTCCTGTTTTTATAGTAAAAGCTTAGGTTATTCTTTGCATTTTGTTTTAGTTTAGAAAAGTTTTAGGTTGCATCTAGACTTGTTTTGTTTGTCGTGTTGGGACCTCGTCTCTGAATAAAATAGAAACTGCTACTTTGTAATTTTTTGTTCTGGCCTTGCTTAGGAGTGGGAAGAGTGTGGGGGGACACGTTACGTTGCGTCTCTGTTACCCCTAGACATTGGAACTTAACAGAAATTGGGGGCTTGTCTGTTCTTTTTATGTTTTGGTTTCTCAATGTCATGTTGGCTGGCATTTGTTTGTTGTTTCTTGAGGCTCTTTGTCTGGTTGGCAGTTTTCTTTTGTGGTGTTGGCAGATATGGACTTTAAATTAGAGGATTTTGCTACTAGTCCATCAGTTAATAAATTAGATAAGTGTAAAAAGGTTGATTTCATTTTGGTGGGTAACTTTTATGATGTGCATGTGCCATCCAGTCTTAAGAAGCAGGACCTAAAGGAGCTCCTTTGCGCCCAGTTAACTGAAAAGGGTTTGTTTAGGGAGTTAATTCCTGCAGAGGGAGATCGGGGTGAACGGGCTGGTATGGTTGCCCCAGTCCAAGTGATTCAACCTCAAGGCCTTGCGGCTCAGAGAAGCTTAACGACAGAAGAGCTGAGACTAACATTGCAGATTAAAGAGGCTGAGGTGAGACATCGGGAGTTGGAGGTGCAAGCAATGCATTCGAAAGTAAGGGCTCTGGAGATTGAGTGGGAAACCGTTACATCTGCCAGTTCCACTTTACAGTCACCCACTCAGCATCCCCAAGACAGCTTTGACATGAGTAGGAACATTGCACTGGTTCAACCATTTAGACAATCTGAGGTAGAATCCTATTTCAATGCTTTTGAACATATTGCAGTTACACTGAATTGGCCGTGTGAAGTCCTGAGGGCCATCTATTTTGGAGTGCTTGCCAAAATAGATTATGTGGACCTAATTGGAGCATATTAAAGTTGCCCTGCCACAAGTATTTCATTACTTTGTGGTAATGTCTGAAGTTCTACCATGAACTCTGTAACATTGTTTGTGGAAAACATGCCTTGGTTACCTTGTTTCAAGCCATTCAGGCATAGTATAGAAAGCCTTCAAGAAGACTCAGCTCGATTTGTGCCAGTTGTCAATATTCAACAAGCTAAGCTGCTTGACTCTGAATGGCTAACAGCTAGCCATTGAGAGCTTGGCTATGAGTATCCTTTACCCAGCACAACTGGGCGAGCTCATTAATGGTAATGAGTTCAGGCACCATGATGTCAGACTGACCAGCATTTGTAATTGGCCTGATTTCTCCCCTTATTTCTTTTCAGTGTTGAGAGCTGACAGAGGAGGTATCAGTTAATTTTCACATTCACAACATAACATAAACACATATGGACCTAACATATTTTAAAAATGCACGTAAAAACTGTTTTGTGTGGCAGGGCACCTTTTTAAGCTAATTCAACAGTAATTATTTCATTCACAGAATGTACCATCATTACATTAATTTGGCTGACTCTTTTATCCAAAGTGACTTACAATAAAATGCATTCAAACATCTAGGTTTGACCAAAAAATTTACAAGATTCATACAAGTACATCATCCTGTACCGAATGGTTCAAGATGATTAAATGTACCGTTACACCCCTACAATATCAAATGAACATAAACATGTCACCATAAGATCAATATAAGATGTATTATTCACTCATATCCAGAAATGCGTACATAAAATTGCTAAAACTGAAAAAGGGGCATTAACAAACTGAATTAAATAAATCTACTGTAAAAAAAAAAATCTTAAGAATGGGCTTTTAATATTCTGGATATGATGTTCACATGGAAGATAAAGAAACCTAGTTACTCATCTGTCTGTACATAATTTCAGGTTTCAGGTTTAACTCCTTAACATCTAGCCTCTCTCTCACCGGCAGGAGCTGGAGAATGAACCCTGCATTTATTTCTACATTTACCGCTCTGCTGGATTTGCCTTCATCTTATCACCAATAATGAAAGACCAGAGCAATGCTTTAATCAAGCTAAAAACTGGATTGACAGTTTGGACTGGGCCTGGTGGATTCTGGGGATGCACAAGCTGCATTAACTGTTAACTGACAGATCATACAAGTGAGTGGGATTAGCTCTGTACCAAAGCTGCTTTAAGAAATTACATTTTAATAGCCTGATATTCCCAGATGGTACAGGCATGTCCCTGCTGTGAACTGCATGTATGGCATGACAATTTCCATTTGACTCCATGGCAAATGAAGTGTACTGATCTGTTAACTTTGAAAAAAGAAAACGTTTCTCTGAGACAAGAGCCTTTTTTCTGTCAACACAATTCACCAGAGCTCCTAAAAGTGTAATGAAAAAAATGCAGTGTACGTTGAAACTTTAGGTGACTATGTGTGTACATAAGAGGCTCAATTCACATTTTTTGCTCATTACTAATACATGGGAATTGGGACATTAACTGAAGATTGCTTTTACAATTCAGTTTTTCTTTCTGCCTGGGGCCAGATGTGCACTGTTAAAGGGGAACGCCACAGATTTTTCACATCAAAGTCCGTTTACAGGACTTGAGGAGAACCATTGCATTTATGAAAAAACGGTTGTATGAGCTTTTTGTGGCTCCAGAGGGAGCTGCTGGAGTGATAAATTGAGCATCGGTTGAGTCTGAGGACTACAAAACAATCTGTGCATTGAGATAGAAAAAAAGTGAGTTTACTAGACATCTGCAGCCCGCTCCTCAAGCTATGACTCGAGGCTAAATTAGCCGCAATTAGCATAACACATCTGAATCCCTTACGTTGCAGTCGAGTTGCATCATGAGTAATGTAGGTGCTAGGTTCTGACCAGTGCGCAGACGATATGTCTGGTTCTGCTGTAACGATTTTAAATGTCATAGGACTGCAATGCTAAATCAGTGGAGTAATATACTGCACATTTCAGAAACATGGACCCTATATTTATATAACTTTACATACATGAACTCTAATTTCACATCATTTCAAATGCAAAAACTACTTTCATTTGCAAATTCACTAGCAGGCATTAAAGCCACAGCAGCACCCCACGGCCTTACACACGTAAACAAACCAGCATGCAGCTAGTTTGGTACAGCCTTATTTGAAGTGTGTTAAGATCGCCTGCTGCACACCTACACATGAGAGCAATGAGAGCAGATGGCGTTCAGTGAATTGACTGTAATGAAGTCTCTTATGTATTCATGGCAGCACATGATCAGAGGTGTCAGTGTAAGCGCTGGCGATACTAGTGGATTAGCATTAGTCCAAGTAATGTTACCGACAGCGTGATCTCATTAAGTGTATTTAAACAACAGCCTTTACCATTAGCTTTAATCCTGCTTCACAAATTTAGTAATAGATTTTTATGACTGACGTCCAAACTACAGCTTGGTGGGAGCGGGATTAACAATAGTAAACCCTGTTAAACAAAATCACACATCAGTTTTACAATTCATCATCCAAACTCTCTCTTTCTCTCTCCCTCTCTGAGTTTCAGTGTTTATATTGCAGGTTAATCTGGCTGTAAGCCTGGAGGAAGCTGTGTGTGTGTGTGTGTGTGTGTGTGTGTGTGTGTGTGTGTGTGTGTGTGTGTGTGTGTGTGTGTGTGTGTGTGTGTGTGTGTGTGTGTGTGTGTGTGTGTGTGTGTATCAGAGGGAATTAATGGATTACTGGTCATTTATCCATGTAAGGCCTCTGTTCCCAAAAGCACTCACACATACACTTATCTACGTCCAGCCACAGACTACACAGTCATTCTTAGGTGCCCTACACACACACACACACACACACACACACACACACACACATGTGATGTCAATCATACTTAATTATTTATTATTATTTTTCCTTCAGTACTAAAAGAAAACCTGTAATAGTAGAAATGAGACTGTTCAGGCTGCAAGCTTCTCCTCAGGGTGAAATAAGGTTTCTCTTTAGAGATGTTTCAAGTTTGTTTTCAGAGTGAAATTACATCTTACTGTAAGGATGTAAGGACTTATATCAGGAATCAGCAAGACGTAACTGATCTGCATTAGATACAGTTTCTCCCTCACTGTTATAAGATTCATTGTTTCCTGTATCGGTTAAATTCATTTAGTAACATAAAGCCGCTGATGCAGTTTTTTTGGCATCACGCTACCTTATGTTAAAATGGTCCCATTACCTTCCACCTTGAGGTATGCAGACTTTAAATTTGGGGAAAAGGGAGCACCTGTATCGGATCTACTCAGAGAGAAGAGTATGAATTTCTGGCACAGCTTCAGCTACTTCCAAGGTACAGTAGATGGAGAAGGGAAATAGTCTGAAGGTTGGTACTCAGCATCTGCAGATAAGCTAAGTTGAGGTATTGGAATCAGAGTAAAAAAAGATAAAAGTTGGATTGTTAATCTTACATGTCATCCGATTACATCTAGAGGCGACCACGGCTTCCTCCTCAGTGCATCCCACTGGTTCCCCTATATATGTTAAGGAACTCACTACTTACGTAGGTCCCACTACTTTTAGGTCTTCATGTAATGAATTGTACCAGTGTGGATAATAGGGATGCCAGACATATCGACCTAATATCATTATCGCAATATCACGTTGCGCAATATTATATTGAAAGTGTCACAATAAGTATGGAATATTTGGTTTATTTTGTGGAGCGATGCGTCCCGTCCATTGACTGTGTGGAAGAGTGACAGTGTAAAAGAAGAAATAGATAGAGACAACAAAATGGAGCAAATTATGAGTGCATGATTCTATCCCCAAAAATATCTGTTGCAGTTAATACGCCAGAGCTAGCCAAACAAGCCTCGCTAGCGAGTGTTTTTGCTAGTGGCACAAAGTACGGCTAGAACTCAAAGAAATATACAGAAATCACTAATGCTATAACGTATTATTTGGCCAAAGATCATCAAGATCTTCAAGAAGCTTCTGAATGAAGTAGAGAAACAGGAGCTAATCCCATTCCGCACATATTCTTCCCAGGTAGCTATCCCACAACTTTATTAAAGGTGGTGCAAGAAGAGTTTGAAGTTGGATAGATTGAGTATTTTTAATTCACAACCAACCTGTGGTCCAGCCGCACTACGAAGACGTATACTGTAAGTCTCACTGTGCACTATATTGTTATGAATCTATGAATATTGTTACAATGTGTTTTCCATTCTGTGTATAGTCCTAATCCCCCAGCATGCCTGTGTGTGCATCTGCTGCGCTTCACCTGTTTCTGACACGACAAAGACTGAAATGACATCGCTAACTCCTGCTTGTTTTGTCTGTTATTCTCATAAAAAGAGAAAATAGTGATTTAGCGCTGTAGCATAGCAACCGCTATTGACAGACAGCTGGCGTCAGTACTGCTCTCTGATTGCGTGCAAGTAGGAATGAATGTGTGCAACTTCCTGTTTCCGTCTGATAATTCAGGATCCTATTTATAAAGTACTGATTAGCATAACATTGGGCAGCCACGCCGCCTGCACTTTCCTGTGTGTGTGTGTGTGTGTGACTCTTTTTTTGCTCTTTTTTTCAAATTTTAAAATGTGTCTAATTACCGTTTAATGTTTCTTCTTCTCTCAGCACTTCCACCATTTCCTATACATACAAAATTCAAGTACATAAATATCACTTTTTCAAAACACTGAGTGCCTCAGCCATATACAAGGAAAAGGAAGCCTAAATTAAACACAAAGAAAAATCCACTTGATTAGAGCTTTTCAAACTAATATGTAAATTGTGGAACATTCAACAAAGACCTTTTATCGTCAGGCAGCCACAGGTCTGTGGAGGCTGGGAAACTTTGAAACAGTTTAGCCGGGTATACTATAAGTTCTGAACTGGGTGACAGTTTGGCTGGTGTTGACACTCAATAGATACAATCAGATCGTTTGTGGTGTTAAATGATGCTAAGTCGTTGTCCTCTGATATAGTCGCAGCCCATAGTTACATTAAAATGACTAAACATTTTTCAAACCCACCGTTAATATAGCATGTATGAGTTCAAGTCTAATCATAAAAAAGGGCGAACGGCGAGCTGTGAGCAAGAATGATTTAACCCAGTCGATCAGGTTTCAGTGCAGAGCCAGCGGCTCAGTTGAAGTTGACCTCACTTTCATGAAGTTTTTTTTTTCTCCTCCAGCTATCTTCTTCTTGTTGTTGTTGTCTCTCCATCAATCTCTCCATCTTGCTTTATTTCTTAACCTTTTCTGCACAAATAGCAGCATTAAAATAAAGTGAGAGTTTTTGAGGGAGGTTTGTTTAGAACTAAATAGATTATCATCCACTGTTCAATCCTCTGTATTTACTCATTCAATGTGCTCTGTCCCATTTGAATGAAACTATATATATATATTTGTGACCAAATACATCAATAATGATAGTGCAGCGATATTGTAGGGTTGACTATTGGTGCTTTCATAACATATTTACACAATGAAATTTGTGATAAATAATCAGTAATGTGGATATAATGACTAAGTGGGTAATGGCAAATAATAGAACAGCTACAACAGTCTGGTAAGTTCACAAAATTACATCACTTGACTGTAATGTAGCATGTAAAACCAGGAAAACACAACACTTGTGTCATATTACGAAATTACGGTACCCAGAATTTAAGACGATATCGGGCCTCATATATCAATATAGATATAATATCGATATATTGCCCAGCCCTAGTGGGGCGCTGCAGTAGGTGTCTCAAGGGTTAAAGATGTCAACTAATCTCAAATACACACACACACACACACACACACTGAAAACAACATCATCGCTGGTAACCTGTTGTCATTGACAGTCTGCCGAGCTTGAACTGTTATTAATATTGCTTAGTTTTTACCTTTGTCATACTAACTTCAGTGTGTTTGTTAATACCATGCACATCTTATGTCACATTATTATTATCCTTTACTGTGTCACAAAGGAAGTAAAGAGCAAAACCGCAGAATGCAAAGTGTGTACTATGAGGGTTGAATCAGTGCTTAAAGTGTCAAGCAGAAGCATCATGCAAAGAAACATGACAAAGGTGTACTGTACAAGGAAGAAGCACTACTGCAGGAAGAGAAGTCAGCATGAGGCTCCTGTGGCATTACTAAGTCTGACAGCACTCTGGATAGACTGAATTCAACTCTGCAAAAAAGCAGCAAGGAGGAATCTATGACGCCTGCAACAGAAGGGATGTTAATTAAATGGCAGGTGGATTTAATTCAATCAGACAATGTCAGGAACATGGAAACAGTTGGGTAGAGTCTCAGATTAGTATCCGTATAGGCAGATAATCAATAATGTGTAATTGGTTTCAGGAATGAAGAAGTGGTACGGAGCATCTCTAATTTCCTCTGTGCTAAAGTCAAAGAGACATTCAGGTGATGGAGATGGAGATCCCCCTGTGTTTTGCTCTCACAGCTGTTCAAACACAGTGGTGCATTCCAATGTGTCAGTTTGTTGTGGACAGAAATCATTTCATTCTGATCTTGTATGTGAATAATTTTCTAAAAAGAAAAGTGTCGGAGCGACCTCTAGCTCACCCAGTGGGACCGTGCGCCCCATGTGGGGTGAGGCCTCTGCAGCGGGCCGGGTTCGGGTCCGACCTGCGGCCCTTTGCTGCGTGTCGTCCCCCGTCTTTCTCCCACCTTTTCTGTCTAGCCACTGTCACTCTGAAATAAAGGGGAAAAGCCCCCAAAAACTTTCTTTAAATAAAAAAAAGAAAAAGTAAAGTGTCCTCTACCTCTACAAAGCCTACACACATATTAAAGCAAGACACTGGCACATATTTCAACCGATTCTGCATGTGTAATGATTTTAATACACCATAAAAAAAAGAGGGAGGCACGCTTTTAGAGACCTGGGTGTTAAATCTTGCTGCACACCAGGTATGGAGACATTATTCTTTCTTCAGATAAGTGATAAAACATTTTAATGGAGCCTCTTCTCAGCACTGCAGCAAAAAGAAAATATGGACATTATGAAAAAGCTAATGTGAATATGATAGCTCCTGCATTGAAAGTTAAAAAGATCATCCCTAAATGCTCAGTCTTTGGGACACACTATGCTGTGTTATATCATGTCACTTGACAACATTTCATACTTACTGGTTACAGATGAAGTTGGAGCAGTTTCTCTA
>JABXJD010000015.1:387500-477500 GCA_013375575.1 Percina caprodes
ATCATCCTCTGGAGATCATGAATAGCCACATAAAGTATTTATCTGCTGATTATAGCTGCGGCGATAACAAGAATTCGGATTTCAAGATAAATCCATTCATTCACAGTGTACAGCAAATTAAAAACAAAAACAAATGTTGCTCAAATTTCTTCACACAGAAATGTGGAAATCATGTACATATTTAAAATGAGGATACACAAGCCACATGACACGTAGCGACTCAAATGCAGTTGTTTAAATATGACTCTTAAAAAGGAACTACGCAGTTTTTCGAGCTTAATCTACCTTAACTGAGCGGCTTCGGAGTCATTGGAATGGTTATATGCCTTTTTTTCAAGTTGCTCCTAGCTCCTGTGAGCAGAAAAACCACCCTTGCAACTTTCGGCCAGCGAGTCGCCGGACTCATCGTCACAAAGTACCGCGTGATCTCAGGTCTTGCAATGTCACAAATTGCCTGCACACATACGCCCATTCAGGACGCGGCTAACAAGGTAGCAATGGAGTTTTTCACACTATCGTCATAAGCAAAAAAGAAACAGAAACTTTGGAAAGCATTGTCAGAGGAACAGAGAAAAAGGAGATTGACTGAGTGAGGAGTTAAACACAAGTAAACATATCTATATATGAAATATCTATTCTGAAGCTGTAGGGGGAGCTCTATAGAGAAACCTGTGAGAAAAAAGCGAGAAAATGCAAATGGACCCTTAAAGCGCCATTAATCAATATATTGTATGTCATCAAAGAATCAATTGTGAACATGCGAAAAGGAGTTTTGTACAGCGACCAACGCATAGGAAATGATCTCCGGTCTTTTTTCTTTTCTTTCTTTCTTTTTTTTTTTTTTTTTACTTTTTAGCGTCTTTTTGAGCAAATAGTTTAGGTTTTACTGTAAATTTACTATTTGGTTCAATCTTAACAATCTAACCTAAAGCTTCAATATTTTAACTTTAATACGCTATGTGCCCATCACTGAACAGCAAACAAACAAAGTTGTGAGGCTAAAATATGGGAGTCTTTCAGCCTGTTGTGCCCCCCAAAAAGGAGGAGTTGCCACATATATGTAGAACAAAGCAAAGCAGGAATAAATGTCGGCCTAACTTTATGATTACACAGTTGTCCCTAAAGCGACGTATTCAGTTCATGAAGTCTTGTTAATTCATGTCAACTAATAAACAAACTGTTTTGTCCAAGCTGTGTTTCACTTCACAGGAGTTAACGTATGACAAATGCTGAGTTAAGTCTTTGACACAAAGCCAGTCGTGTTCTCCTACTCCAGTTTTGGAACCTGACAGGAGGAGGCTGCCTGTATGTTGGCCTTCATCCAGAGATAACCTGTTTAACATGCCCCTTTCACTCCCTTTGACTCTTCTCCTCTGGTTTACCTGCCAGTGTGAGCTCTCCTCCTGTCACTGAACACTTCACCCTATCAGCAGGGAGGCCGTGTGAAAGCTGCTCTGGTGTCCATATCCTCTCACTGTGTGCTGCTGCCATCTAGTGTACACTACTGCACATAACGGCTAAATAATTATATAATGTTATTATCATATGATTTTTTGTCCCACTTGACAGCCCCAGAGGGCCCCATTAAAGCCCTTCTCAAGTCACTTTTAATGCATGGTTTGGTTTTGTTCAAAATAATAGACTTTTTGCATGCTTACTGACTTGTTCAATGACAGGGACAGGCTACAGTAGCTCAGGACAAGTGGTTACATTGTCAAAAAGTTGAACCCCTCAGCAGGAAATTGTGTGTGTGTGTGTGAGTGTGTGAGTGTGTGTTCTCGTTTAACTATATTCGTGGGGTCCAAAAACCCAGAATACAGTATATTTATGGGGTCCAGACAGGGGCCAATATGCAGGACCCCACTATTTTAAAGGGCTGTTTGAGGGTTAAGACTTGGTTTTAGAATTAGGGTTAGAATTAGGTTAAGGTTAGGCATTTAGTTGTGATGATTAAGGTTAGGGTAAGGGGCTAGGAAATGCAATATATCAATGATGGGTCCCCACAAAGATATTAAGACGCACAATATGTGTGTGTGTGTGTGTGTGTGTGTGTGTGTGTGTGTGTGTGTGTGTGTGTGTGTGTGTGTGTGTGTGTGTGTGTGTGTGTGTGTGTGTACAAGTTTCATATTGGCTGACATCTTTAATCTGCACTCTCCTGTTAGTTTTGATGCACCTGTTTCATGAGCCCATGTAATTCCCGGCAAAGCTCCACCCAACTTCAACAGCAACAGAGGTCTGAATGGCTGGAGACAAAACACCTGCGAGAGTCTGCAGAGGTTTCAACAGGCATATATTATCACACACAACATTTACAATAAATCCCTAAGACAAGACTGGAATCACAATTTTTTACTTTTAGGCATGTCACAGTTGGAAAAGCCCAAGTGTTTTTGAAATAAAGTTAATAACGACAGAATTCTATACCCATATAATTTACTGAGAGAAAAGAAGAAAAAACAAAGTTTTGATACACACATTTGTGTTCATATTTTGGAATATGTTTTAATCTTTGCTTTTTTGTTGAAATAGTGAAGAGTTTTACAAAGCCTGGCATCGCCAAAATAAATTCCAAAACGCCTGAGGAAATGCAACATGAGCTTGCGGATGAATCTGGTTCCCATGCTAGAGTTTTACCTCTATAGTAATTTAAATTAAACCATCTGAAACTTAAGTGGGGCAAAGGCCCCTGACTGCTTTTATGTGTGGGGCCACTTACCAAAAAGGTTGGGAAGCACTGGTTTAATATAATGATGCATTGTCTTTTATAAGTGTATCACATGACTTTTGAAATAATCTTAAACCAAAAAATAAAACGTGACTACACCTGTCAAAACAAACTTACAAAAGCAAAGTAAAGAGTGCAATATTTGCCCCTCAAATGTGGTGGAGTAGAAATAAAAAGATGCATACGTACATACATGCATAAAAGTCCTGTTGTACACAAGCAGTGGTGGAAGAAGTATTCAGATCCTTTACTTAAGTAAAAGTACTAATACCATGGCCGCCTGGGTTGCTCACCTGGTAGAACGTGCGCCCATGTACAGATGCTTGGTGCTCTACGCAGCGGCTGCAGTTCGGTTCTGGCCTTTGATACATGTCATTCCTCCTCTCTTTCCCCTTTCAAGTAATCTGTCCTAAAATCTGTAAAATACTCTGTTACAAGTAAGTCCTGCATTAAAAAAGTTAAGTAAAAGTATGTACATATCTTTAGAAAAATGTGCATAAAGTATTAAAAGGAAATCCAAAAAAAAATCCAAACAGTTGTGTCAATGAACTAAGTGTTTAATAGTCTAATCATTTCAACTGGACTTGTAGGCTGCTATATTGTTGGGTAGTCTAATTTATAATAAAATGTATTTTATAAACTACATGTGTTTTGTGTGGAAAAATCTAAATTTGTAAAGTAACTAGTAACTAAAGCTGTCAGATTAATGTAGTGGAGTAAAAAGTACAATATTTCTCTCTGAAATGTTGCGGAGTAGAAGTAGAAAGTGGCATGAAAAAAAAAGACTCAGGTACAGTACAAGGACCTCAACATTTGTAGTTTAACTTACTACTTAGTACTTAGTTACATTCCACTCCTGTACACAAGACCACCTCCCCACACCCGCAGCTTTTAATTAAGCTAAACTGTGAAGATATGAGATGTTTTTCCATGCATACTGTTTCTCTTTGGCCGCTCTTTAGTCTGTATTTGACGTTCATGGAAACCACAGTGTGGCCATGACACAGAGGGGAGAAGCAGATGTACTGTGCTGATGATTCACTTGTCCCAGGCCACAGTCCCTTCTGCCTCTACTTCAGAGGTACTCTAATTGGCCAGTTATTATCTTAATATGTCTGCAGTCTGACAAAGCTCACATCTATAACAGTATCCCTTGGGCACACTTTTCCCCATTTTGCTTTGTTTTTTCTTAAAGAAAACAACAAAACTAAAATAAGGCGAGATGTGTGTTTTAGCATGAAAAAGGAGAGCTTTAGTGCCTCTCACCCATCATCCAGCCTCTCTCTGGAGATATGCTGCTATTCCCTCAGGAGACACAACGTGACATTCCCACTGCTTCTGACGTTCGCCTCACAATCTTCTTATTTTTTACTATCATTGTCTTTATCTTGAAAAATATCGATGCAAGATCACCTTTTCTTATGGCTTTACGTATATGTTGAATCCAAATCTAGGGTAGGTAATAACAGGATTATATGTGAATATTGAGTCCCTCTTCCCCCCCAATCCACATCCCTCTGCCTCTCTTTTCCTGCCGTTAACAATGAGTAATGTTACCTCTGGAGCTTTCAATACTAGTGGTGTCACTGAGCCTTGAGCTAATCTGCAATATACCATTATTTCCTCTGTGGCTGACTGCTTTCAAAGAAAACACAACATCACTTCTTGTAAGCATCTCAGACTTGACGCTCTAATTAATCATTTAAAGTTAAATAATAATGTAAAAATCTGGAGAAAAAAATGACATGAAAACCCTTGATCTTTAATTTGTAAGCCGGTAAATCCTAGTTTTGCAGAGACTACTGTGCTCCTGTATGAGGCTCCTGTTGTCCAAATTTCCTAAAAATAACATAGATGGTCCCATACACTAATTGATGATTACTAATTAAATGGTCTATCCGGGAGGAAATCTGTGATCATCCATAAACATGTTTCTCTGGCCTTAAAGAAGTTTTATGCTTCTGTTCCTGTTATTTAGAAAGACAAGTTTCAATTAATTGTCTGTGGTGCAATTCAAGATATTTAAAGAAACCAATATTTCGCAACATTGATTATCTCTGATCTGCAGAATTTACTGTAATGGACATTAATCTGACACATCAAATTATTGTTTGATAGTTTAATATATATATATATATATATATATATATATATATATATATATATATATATATATATATATATATATATATATATATATATATTATTATTTATTAATAATATTATTATATTATTATTAATTAATTATTATTTATATATTATTATTTATATTATTTTTAATGTCCACAACATTGATGACAGGCTTACTGGCAAATAGGTAAGGTAGGCATCCACAGATACAGTTACTGTTCCACTTTAACAATAAAACATGTATAAATATATGAATATGTCAATTATTTTAATAGCTTAGTATTGTATGCACTAGGGGGAGGGGGAAAAAATCCATACAGTATAAGGTGCTCTGGAGCTCGAGCACCCGGGAAAAAAATAACAAAAAATTAAAATACTGAGCACCCACATGTGCCAGACTGCCAGTAGGCTACATACATTTAAAATTAAACATTGCAGTTGGTGCTAAGTGGAGCGTCTGTCATAGTGTGATTGGTTCCATCGCTGTCTGTCCCTTGTTCCATATCCTATCCACCAATCACAGTGTTTCACGGATGAAAATCTGTCTGCGCTGTCCTGAGTTGAAAGAAGCCCACTTCACAGCTTTATTATCAAGTTAATAGGCGTGTACGTTCGTGTCGGCCGCTGTCCATTTCCTAAGGTTTTGAAATGAAAGACATTTGATTACTTTGTTTTTTTTTAACGTTGTGCGCCCATGAGCACCCGTGGAGGAAAAGAGGCGCCTATATGCTTGACACTTCCATTTTGCTGCAACAAAAGTCCAGTGAGATGAGCAAACAGAAATATATAATTTTAGATGAAACAGCTGACAAAGTCTCCTTTTGGGGACATCATTTGAAATTGGGAACAATTTTAAGTTGGAGAAAAGGTACTGAGTTGCAATATATTGTAGAATGTTGCAATGTGTTTAAAATTGCAATAATGTCGTATTGTGACATAAGTTTCATGATGATATCCTATCGTGAGGCCTCTAGCGATTCCCACCCCTAGTTTGCAACCATAACATGTATATCTAAAGGCCGTCTGCTGTTGTGGGAATCAGAGAATGTCAAACCCAAATGTAGAGACAGCCTGGCAAAAGTAAGCTTTGAGGATTTAATACAATAATCCACAGAAACAAAAGGAGTCCACAATACAGCTGGCAAAAGTAGTCAAAAAACAGGAATCACAACAAACTGGAAGAGCGAGACAAAAAGGTAGACTACTTACCTAAAATGCAATACAGAAATAATGATCTGACAACAGACAAAGACAACACAGAGACTAACTAGAAGAGGTAGTAACAAGGTGAACAAGGGACATTTGACACAAGGGCTCAAGCAAGTGAAACATCAGTGTGGGGCGGACACAAGGCAGGAAATAAAACAAGACTTGTCAAGGGAGAAAAACAGACTTCAAAATAAAACAGGAAACTGAAACATGTACACAACCATAACATTGGCAGCCCTGCACAATATTGTAGGCCTAGTTTAATATGCAGCTCTATTGTATATACCATAAGGGGTCCCTGTTCCATCTCTCTTTCAGCTGAGGGGTCGTGGGCCTAAACATGTTTAAACTGTATGTAAAATAGTTTTATTTTAAGGTCTACCAATGAGGACTGCATGGCTAAGTTTCTGTAGGAGTGTTATCTGCACCACTAATGATCTGAAGAACATCGTCTATGTGTGACAAAATGGGTTACTATAGTGTAAGAAGCCTGCATCGGTGTGAAGACAATATTGGGACTGCATGTCCCTTCTCGCCTGTTAGTACTGCCACTGCTCTCCTCTGGCTGCCTGCTGATTACAAACCATCACAGTGAAGTCTGAAGGCAGCGGCTGCAATGTTGGGCCCACTCCATCAACAACACCATCGCTACAAGAATGCATGAGTCTCTGTTTGCTTGAAAGGACAGTAAAAGGCTCTCCATGTCAGTAATCTGGCTTGGACCCAAGTGCAGAAATGTGAGGAGGGAGCAGCAGTTAGAAATACTTTTTTTTTTATATGATAACTCAAAAAAACTTACAAAACCTGTAAGCTTACACTGGAAGGAACTCACACCCAACACTCACGACGGATGACAGCCTCCAGCTGAGCTTGACGACGTAGATGTGACGTGAGCAACATGTCTGAAAGTTGTAAGTCTTCTGGTAGCTGTGCCTAGAGAAATCTCAATCATTCCCAATCAGCAGAGACAGAGAAAGCAGGTACTGTATATTTTAAGAGATAACAGGCACAGGCTAATTAATGCTAACTAAAATGCTAGTTAACATTAGTAATTAAACCTAAACAGCTAATGTAAGTCAAAACTGCCTGCAACCTTATCCTGTACTCTACGGTAATTCCTCTACTATGCGACATCAAGTTGTGTGTTTATGACACAATCGCCATAACACGAGGTACAAGGTAACGGAGACTTTCATACATTGTTGTGTTTCTTTAGAAATAAATAATGGACAAAAAGAATCTTAAAACTCTTCAGATGTCATTTGTATTGTATTGTTTATGATGTATTTGCTATCAAAGTGACGTCAAAATGAATGGTGGTTAATGGAATGCTAATGGCAGGTGATGACTTGTTAGCATCAAAATGGCGCCATAGACATACTTCTGCGTATCACGCTTTTACACTCAGTGGCAGCATGACGAATGTCAGTGAGGGGGAGAAGATAACTCACTCAAACACATGTTTATGAAGTACGATGTTTTATTATAAATTAAATTACCCATCAATATAACGGCCAACAAGTCCAGCTGAAAGGAGCCGATTAAAAAGAGAATAGTTTGGATCGTTTCCATTTTCTAAAATGTGAGGATTTTTCTGCTTTGAGTACTTTCACTTGAAATACTTTAAGTACATTTTCCTGACGATACTTACATACAGTAACTTAAGTAACATTTTCAATGCAGGAATTTTACTTGTAACAGCATGTTTTTACAGTGTAGTATTATCACTTTTACTGAAGTAAAGGATCTGAATACTTCTTCCACCGCTGGTTGGCAGTGGTTCTGTTTACAGTAATCACGCAGACTTCTTAGAGTTAATGTGGTATTGATTTATTGATGTTAAAATGCCACACATAGCACCTTTACATGTCAGGGGTCCACAGTAAGGAGTCCGGTTGGAAACACTTGCTGTTTACTGTCCGAGTGAGTAGAAAACTGGAAGGCTCAAAGAAGGAGACGCTTCAGTTATATGCTTGCAAGATGTTTGTGTTTTTCACTTTTGTGAAATTCTTTATTTCAAAGAAGAAAAAAAAAATACATTTTAAACAAGCGGTCAGAGGACACGGGTCAAATCTGCAAAACATACACCTTGTCCTGGCAGCATGTTAAAGTTACCGTGGCTAAACAAAAGACAAAATTAAACTCTCCAACATTATAGCGTATTAAACAAGTCTCAGTAGTATGGCACCATTTTCAGGCTGTCATAGAGTCCAGTGTGATGAGAGTACTATTTACAATTTCAAAGAAAAAGAGATAATAATCCAAAAAGAAGTTTGATAAGCAAGTGTTTCAAAAAAAATAGTGCTCGAAACAAGTGACTTAACGTAAAACTATGTATATACCTGTTTTTGAAGACATGTCCTCCACTGAAAAACGCCCACATAAGTCGTTTGTTAAAGCAGCAGTTACGATTCATGTTTCCTTTGCCCTCTAATGGCAATAGAAATTATGATTGGAGCAAAGCAGGAAGTAATTGGACGAAGAATAACAAATGCAAGACATTCACCCAGAAGACCAGGCAGATAATGTCTAATAAAGGAGAACATACACTCTCGGGAAAACTTCCGATTTTTGAACTGATTGCAGTTCCACTCTGGTTCCATATGACGGCACTCATGGGTGAGTACAGAAAAATGGTGGTCTATGGAGCTATACCCCTCAAAATCTACTTTGTCAAGATATAACTTTTTGTCTAGTAATTTGAATGTTGCATTATTTTTTTTAAAGCTTTTTTGTTCTAAAAAAGGCTTTTAAAATGCCAATGGCATCATACACGTCGTAGGGCCAGAGATCCTGCTTTACTGCAAGCTCTATGTCACTTCCTTTTTTCTCTCGAGGCATCGACAACACAGCTGACAGGTTAGGCTCTCCCTGTCAATACATATGCTAGACAGAGTTTTGGTTTGCTGTTTTAAAGACCACGCCAAAATATTCTCACACACACACACACACACACACACACACACACACACACACTTTTGGATGACATGAAGCAGGATCTCTGGTCGTAATAAGTCTAACTCCATAGACTCCCATTCATTTTGCCCTCACTCACGATCACCCTCAGTGAAACTCTTGTGGAACTGCAACCAAATTCGGTTCAATAGGGCTTAATAGGGAGTGAACAGGCTCTCTGTAGACCGGCTCTGAACCGGTGTTCAAGTCCTGTTTGAAAAAAAAAACAATGAATTGTTTTGTTTTTATTTTATGGAAAAAAATGAACTATTTTCACGTTCTTCGGCATGGGTATAACTGAAAGAGGTGGAAAGAGTACAAAAATATTCTACTTTAGTAAAAGTACTATTACTTTGATGAACTTTTACAAGTAAAATTACCAGTATAAAAATCTACTCAAGTGAAAGTTAAAAAGAAGTAGCTCCTTTCTTTTTAACAGTGGGGGAGATACACTTGTTTTTTTTATCTTCTTTAATTTTATTTTCATCCTATTTATGCTTATTTTACTTTTGTAATTTGATAAGGGTACAAAGCTGCTTTCCATTTGAGTTTGGCTAAGCACCGTACGGAGCTACGGTGCCTCTGCAAAATAGCTTCGGGAAAGAACTTGTTTTGGCGGAAGATGTGTACGTTCAAAAGTTGTTTTAGTCATGCAACAGAAAACTCAGATTGGACAGATAGTCGAGCTAGCTGTTTGGATTTACCCTGCAGAGATCTGAGGACTCCAAAATTAGTAGATGGCAGCGCCAATATCCGGGATATTTTGGCTTCACTTTTGCACAGTAACAGTGGGAGGAAGTGGAGATGTGTCGTCCATCTTTATATACAGTCTATGGTTTCAAAATCACAACCGTTACGTTCTGTGTTTTAGATACGAGGATGGAAAACACTCCCGTGGGTCATATTTTCTGCCATAGCTCGGGGCGTTCACTAATGCAATGCGCCTGTGGGCCATTTTAGAAGGAAGGAATAAACAACCTGTATCGTCGTAAGGTTTGGAGGACTTCTTGTGTATTTTTTCAAAGCTTGTTTGCCTTTATATACACATCTTTTTTTTCACATTGTTAATAAGTCACATCAATCATATTAAACATTTCTGCTGCAATAAAAAGAAATGGAAAGAAACAAGTCAATTGGAATGACATGTAACCACGTGTGTATCACATTTCAACATAAAACAATAATATTAATACCAATAGTAATGACATTGTTTGAACAATTAAATGGAAATCTCTTTTCAGCATCTCTTCACGATGAAATAATTCTACTCTGCATCATTTTCCAGTAATTATTTTTGCTATGTACAAGAAACATTCAGATCTGTATCCTTCTCTTTTTAATACTCACATTTGGTTTTTCAGTGTTTGCCATTCTGGAAACTGCTCTGAGATGCTGCGCACACCTGAAATTTACTGACCTGAAGTATATACAGTATATGCTGTATATCGCCAAGCTCTCTACCATTTAAAAAGGAAAAGTTGTGTCTGGTTTCACTGATTTCCTCTGGGGAGCCGGTGCAACCACTGCTTACATGTAGCTAAGAGGATGACAAAGCATTACATTTTCTTCTTTTTTTTGTACAAGAATGTCTTACACGTCGACTTCAAAACAATCAAGAATGTGTACTTGCTGCATATAAATACAGATCATTAAAAAAGTCTTCTACTTAAGTCACTTCAACTTTTAACCAAAATAAGGAAAGAAAACTCATCCAGATGTCCAATCAACATCATTGACGACACAAGGAATTCAAGTGGAGAAAGATCAAAATGATGGCATGAAAAGTTGTATGGAAGTGATTGTGCTTGTGAGGACATTAACCCATCACCTGAACTGTGCCTCAAAATAAGAATAAAAAATGCAAACTGGTCCATGATGCATCAGTAGCTTCAAAGACCAACAGGTTGTTTTTATAACCAAAGTATTCCTGACTACACATTTGCATTTGCAAGTGGGTGCTTGTAATAAAGTGCAGGATATTTCTAGCCATAATTTTCCAATTTTTGTTCAAACATACTGTATATGGATTAATCTTGTTGCTGACGAGTTCAACAAAGAACTCACTGAACGCAGAGAGATTACATTCTTATAGCATGATGGCAAAACTACAAGCGATGTTGTTGCCTGTCAGTAACAAAAACCCGTAATCACGTTAAAGTTGCACTGACGGGAATAAGAGTGTGTTTGTGTGTGTTTTATGGTGCGTTCAGATACAATGCGAAACAAATGTTTCTAAAAACAAAGTATGAAAATCTGAATATATCTGAGAAAAAGAACTGCATTTAATACTTGGTTAGATACTCATATTCCTATGTACATTCATGAAGTGGAAACCTACGACAACCTCTCTTCATCTCAGCTTATCTGTTTCTGTTTGATTGTTTTTGCATCTCACAATTTAGTGGCGCAAATGAACAATCATTTCCATTATCGCTTAGTCTGTTGCGGTTATTGGCTTGATTAATAGTTTTGTCTAGAAAAAGTCCAAAACTGCTGGTCACAGTTTCACAGAATTGTACGTCACATCTTCAGATGTCTCTTTTTTTCCCCAACCGACAGTCCAACACTTCCATTTACAGTAAGACCAAAAAAAAAGCAGCAAATCCTGATATTTGAGAAGCTGGAACCTACAAATGTTTGGTATATTTGCTTGAAAAATTACTAAAATTATCAATACATTTTGTGATGATCAACTAATCCCTTAATCTACAAAAAAGTGATATTGAATGTATATATTCAGCTTCCATTGGTACCCAACACCCAATATTAACCCAGTATATCTACATTTTATAGGACATAATCTCTTCCATTTATCTTGCTCTTACACTGTGTACATAATATATCAAAATCCTACATGAAATGACAGATGTGTTTTTTTTAGATTTAAATATTAAATAATAGATTTATTCATATTTTTTTATTTGCTTTAAACTCTTAATCCAGCTTCGTGTTGTATCTGAACGCAGATTTGTGAAACTCATCTTTAAAAACTCATATTTACCTCTCTAGTACTTCAAATAAACTCAACTGAGCACTCTTGACTGCATTATTGTAAACAAAGGACTCGTATGATAATATGACTTGAAATACAACATACACACACAAAAATAAAATACAAATTGGAAGAAAAAAAAACATATAGGCCTACGTTTATTCAGCTTTGTTTGTTGTGGTATCTAGATGTACTGTATAAGGCTGGTCCAGTCATTGTGTCTTTCTGGCCATTAACAGAGTCCTGCTGCATGACTGTTGCTGGGCAGCTGGTCAGAGGTAGAACCCGGTGGCTGGTGGGTCGGGGAGGCTGGACAAAGTCTCAGGGCTGGGCATCTGGACAGTAGGGGGCTCTGCTCCATTTCTTTTAGGCAGAGCACAGCCTCCTGGGTAAGTACTGTTCAGGATGCAGCCATTCTCCATCTACACAGGGCCACCAGAGGAATTAAAACATATTAGGAATGTCTTCAAATTTAAAAAGGGTTCAAAGACATGACTTATGGCTTATGAGCTTTTGACCCTACCCTTTGGTTACGACCAATACATTCATTCATTCATTCATTCAGGGCAAAAGGACATCATGGCCAGTGATTGCATTTAAGTACAATTTTCACGTATCTGTACTTTACTTTGTTATTAAAAAAAAAATAGTTTGGCCTTTAATGGCCAAGACAGTTGTAGACAGGAAAGGGGGAGAGAGAGAGAGGAAAGACATGCAGCAAATGGCCGCAGGTTGGACTCGCACCCTGAGCCACTGCATCGAGGACTGGGCCTCTGCACATGGCCATGCTCTACCAGGTGAACTACTCAGGTGCCTCGTTATTTAAAAAGAAAGAAAATTGGGAAAAGAAAATTTTACTTTACCTCCTCTAAATTTCTTAAATAACATGTATTCTTTTACTCCACTTAATTTCCCCTCAGCATCTTCGTTACTCGTTACTTGCAAGAACTGTTCGTACGTTGGAGTGAAAGATTTTTTCTTCTGTTTCTCTTTATTGATACAGTAAAAAAGTTACAGACTTGATGTTTATGAAGGTGTGGAAACCCTGACAATTATGCTTCACTTTAAGGAAGCAACAATAAACAATATTCAAACTTTGAATACTTAAGTAAATATCATAAAAGTACTTTTGATACTTAAGTATGGTCAATATCAATATTTAAAACTTTTACTCAAGTAATATTCTAAAAGGTGACTTTACTTTCTAGCAGTCATTTTCTGGTAACATACTTGTACTTTGTCTCAAGTATTGATTATAGCTATAGAGTTCCAAATACAAAGTATACAATGTAATTAAAAAGTTGCATGCAGTAAGCATAGAATTGAGACATACTTAACATAAGTATAACATTGCGCCTTGAACTTTGACCTTCATGCTTATATATGCTGTATGCTACAGTAGCCTATGCTGTGTGGGTCAGATTAGCCAGAAAAGAATGCTGACTGGCATACTGCAAAATGTGACCGGTTTCAATAGAACGTCCTGGTGTTTTCATTTTTGGCATTTTGCATACATCATATGTATTGGATGGATAGTTTTGATAAATGCTATCTATCTATCTATCTATCTATCTATCTATCTATCTATCTATCTATCTATCTATCTATCTATCTATCTATCTATCTATCTATCCCTCCATCCATAAATTACAGAAACAATTCATTATCAGAACTGTCATTGTTTTCCATCCATTGACAAAGCCATTAAAACCCTCAGAGTTTCCACACTACATTTGGGTTTGTCATTTTGCATTGAATCATATAGAAATACTCCATTTCCTGCTGTTTGCTGAATACATCACATTAACAGTCTTAGAAATGTTGTGCAACACTGTATGACGTGATGATTGTGTATGACTTTGAAGAACTCAGCACTACATCTCTTCTCATCCAGTCTGCAAACACTGTCTGTCTCTGCAGCAAATAAAAACAACAGCGCAGTGCTTCCATGTTTTTTAAGGTCACAGCACACTACACCTTTTTTCAATCTCTGCATATTGAGTAATGACCCTGAATGAACAAAACAAACAAGACAC
Source organism: Percina caprodes (assembly GCA_013375575.1). Lineage (NCBI taxonomy): Eukaryota > Metazoa > Chordata > Actinopteri > Perciformes > Percidae > Percina > Percina caprodes. The sequence goes on from JABXJD010000015.1 coordinate 401,548, forward strand.
AGATGTAGAAGAAACAGTGCTGTGCCTCTTCTTTGGTCTCTGCCTCTGATTGGCTACTATGTTCCTCTTCTGGCATATTGACACGTTCGGCCTGCCATTAATGATCCATCTGATTTGATCCAATTAGCATTTATTGGATTAGTATACCGTACTGTACAATGTAACCTTTGAAATACACTACACATATTTTTACAAGATTAAAAGATATTCTGTAAAGTCTGTAAGTCACCGTATGATTCTATACCTTGTCTGTGATAATCTGAATAAAGATGATGCTTTAATACCCCATATATTGCAAGACAAAAGCAGCATACATCACCACATCTGTGTAACTACATTTACAAATGTCAGGAAACTGTCAAATACACATATTTGTATACTATTCAATAAAAGTACTACAGTCTTACAAAGCTCTTAAATGTTTAATGTAAAGCACTTGAATTGCCTTGTTGCTTAAATGTGCTATATACTGTACATAAAGCTTGTCTTGTCCATATTGCAATTTCGATGAAATTCCAATTAATTGCTCAGCCCTAGCAGTAGACAAAAGTATTGGACCGCCCCCTTGAACACCAGTACCAGTGTTATTAAATGTAAAGCATGTTACTTAAAACATGATGATATTTATACATGATCATTTGAAAGCTTTTAAGAACCATCTCCCTAACAGTTTTGGGTCCTTGTGCAACAGTGTTTTTATCACCCTCATCTTATTTTATTTTTAAAGATTGTTTTGGGGCATTTTAGCCTTTTAATGGAAAGGACAGCTAGATATGAAAGAGGAGAGTGAGAGAGAGAGAGGGAAGACATGCAGGAAATCGTCACAGGTCAAACTCAAACCCTAGACCTTCTGCGTCAAGGCATACACCTGTATATATGTGCACACGCTCTACCAACTGAGCTAGTCCGGCCACAAGCACCCTCACCTTATTGGGACTGGGGTCATGAGGGATCTCAGAGGTCACCATGCCATAGGGGTCCAACTGTCGGCAGGGCTTGCCTACCCCCAGGATCTGCTCCAGGGAGGCGTTGGGGGGCGGGCACTGCGACAGGCTGGAGATGACTTGAGCCAAAGGAACTGGGATCTGCTCCTGCTGCTGTTTATGATTTATTCTCTGGAAGGATGGAGCTGTGGACTCTGCCCCGTGCTGCGGTCCACTCCTCCCTAACAAACCGCTTCCACTGACAGTATAATCCGCATTGTCAACATCAGGCATGCTATAATCCATGCAAGAATCTAGTGAGGTGTTTGTCAGAGGTTTTTGGCCGTTATCAATGCAGGCGTTGTTGCCCAGACTCTCGCTGAATCCATAGTCCTGCCAAAGGGATTTCCCTGACAAATGCTCAGTGCTGGAGACGCCACACAGTCCGTTGAGGTTGGCTGCCTTCTGTTTGGCTTGGCACTGCTGCGAGACATGATTCTGCATCCTGGGTTGCTGCTGCAGGTAGCGCTGATGAATTTGCTGCTGATGAAGCTCTCCGTCCAGCTCCGAGGCCTTGCTGTTGAAAATATTCGGTTGTGTTTTAAAGTGTTCCAGTTGTATCCCTGCAGTGAATAGAATGTTTTGGGCTGACCATTGTCCACTAGTGAATGATTGCAGCTCCCCGTTAACTATCGCGCTGGCCAAATGGTTGCTCTGCTGGCCCCAGTCATGCACACCTTTACCTGTTTGCATGCTGAGGTGCTGTTGCATCTGCTGGGACAGCTTGACAATGGGAGCCTGCCCCACCGGGGGAAACTGCATTTGCACATTAGTGTCAGAAGTGGCATTACTTTCAGGTAGCGACACGGTTGCGGCTGTCACCAAAGCAGTACTGGGAGGCACCGGTCCTCCATGCTCGGTGGAATCAACCCTCCCCTCTATGGAGTCGTAGATGTATGAGAGGATCTCATCGTTTGTCAGCAGGTCGTCCAAGCTGGGCACACGTTCGGGGTCCATCTCAATTCTGATCATTCGTTCGTCCAGCAGCAGTAGCTCCAGGTCCTCGGCACTCAGGCCCAGCCCTTCCAGAGCTCCAAACAGCTCACTGTTTGAACAACCCCCCTCGTCCGAATCCGCAACGCCGTGACCGTCCAGGGAGAGGGAGTCCAGAGTAGCCAGCAGCGGATCAAAGCTGGAGCCTGGCTCTGTGATGCCTGGACCCAGCACACCATTGCTCGGCTCGTCCCAGCTTCTGTGCAAGCTGGATGGTTCTGAGTCAGAGAAGCCCATTTGGTCACCAAAGAAGCTATGGAATGACATTTTGGGCTCCAGGGCAGGCTGACAAACATACACCGACTCATCCTGACTCATGAGTGCTCCCAGAAGAGAGCCAGGGTCCAGACCCTCCCTCACCAGCCTTTCAGCACGGCTCTTTTTTGACTTACTGCCATTTTTCTCTTGGCCTTCATCTCTAAAGGCTGCTATGGGATGGTTGGACTGGTAGAGCAGGGCCTCGCCTGTAGCATAGGTAAAAGGTAGATGCATGGAGCGCTTACGCAAGTGTTCTCCTCCCTCTTCATCCCTATAAAGATGGAAAACATGATTATTTACTGGAGACAATTCATTTATTTAAGATCCAAGTTACTAGCTTTGTTTCTGGCAGAGTTTTGGTTTGGTGCTTACCCCTTTTTCAGTGATTTAAGGTGTCTTATATGTGTAAAAATCCGAGTCTGTGTCACATCATAATTGAAAACTGATCAATCTGATTCAATAATCTGATTCAAACACACAGTAAATTATAATTTGTTCCCATAAAAACTTTACAATTTTTGTTGCTGTTACTACAACACAACATAAAGGGATTGTAAAACATACAAAAGAGGCCTCTGGGTGGCGATGATGTAGTCTGGTTTGCCGTTCTTGTACACCAGCCTGGCGTTGGCCTGGACCCATTTCCAGCGATTCTCCTTGGTGAGGAGCCTGAACACAGTCAGACCACTCTCTCCAGTCTTCATCACTACAAATAAGGAACACAAACACAGGTACAATGACTGAACTGGATATTAAAATAAATATGAACCCACTGAAAGCACTTTATTTCAGCCGTGACAGGGTCCAAAACTGTACTTTGCATAGCGGTGGCTCCAAATGTCATGTGGGGGTATTGAATAGAAAATCAATTGACAGAAATCCTGTTAATCCTTGGGAACAAGTGGAAGTTGTGGATGATGATGAAAGTTGAAGAGTTGAAGAGAGTTGAAGTGTACCACGGTGTTGTATTGACGACCCAACTGACTGACATCTTCTTGCGAGTTATTACAAATATTTTCAGTGCTTTTTTTCATGTGCTTTCACTGCTTCATATTACAAATTACTGAATGTGGAACAGTTCTAATTGGGCCTTAAACAAGATGCTTTTGATATAAAATATGCTCCTTCAAGCAAAATGTCAGAGTCCATAAATCCAGTGTTCTCTATTCCCTACGATTTTGACAAGTATGTAAAGTGAATCAGGAAGTCGACTTAGGCCACAAAATCTAACTGTAGCATAATATCAATTTAGGCTGAAAGGAGCATATCAGTTGGCTCTTCTGTGGTGGCAGTGTACTTTTTTTACATCTTGTTTAAACAACGCTGACCCTTGCACTACAGTAATGGTCGGGTCAGTAACTTCTCTGACCTCTGAAGTGTTTGAGTGTTGGATCTGCTGTATGGATCATTTCTGATGCTTTGCTCAGGCCGTGGATTTGTGGGCCCTATCCTTTCCTCTGGCAGCTCTACAGCTTTGCTCAATCTGCTCCGTAATCCAGCAGGATTACTAGCGAAAGCTCTCTCAACTCTGAACTCTCTGAACTCTTGAACTCGGTTGGACCAGACCGTCTCAACTTTTTTTTAACAGGACTAAATCTAAAATAGCAACATGTTTCCGTCAGATGAACATCAAAGAACGATCGATTTGATTCACTAATCCTTTCCTTAATATAAAACCTGTAGACCACATTAACATCTCTTTCAGGCCACCTTTTAACTGTGTTCACATGCCAAGTCAACTTTGGTGTAAGGCTCCTGCGTAGAAGGATGTGTTTTTGCCCATGAAGTTTTAAAACAGCATGGTATAAAGTCTGTCAAAGTGTCACTTTTGAAACAGCTGTGGGTGTCTATCCTCAATTTGACACATTATCGTCAATTATTTAGCTTGTAAAAAAAATCCTTTTAATACAGTATTTTTTTTTTTTCTTTTCATCGGTGATCCAAAAAAGTGTCCTTAAATGTGATTAACCAGAGGTGTGCTTGTTGTCTAAGGCCCAGTTCAGACCAACGATTTTGCGACGAGACCAAACCGTCTCAGCTCGACTCAAGCCAGCTGATGGTTTCGCTGCGACTCAGCTAGTCAAGTCGCAGAGGCTGGTTTTAGAACATAAGGGACGTCACCTGTTTCAACAAAGTTATATGGTCAAGCGAGATAGAGAGAGACTGAAGAGAGAGAGCACCTAGCGGTGTTAGAACAAAGCCATAAATCAGAGAAACAAAACATGTTTTCGCTGACTTATCACTAGAAATGCAACTGTAGCTCACTATCACTAATGTCACCCACATTCATATTTACACAAAACAAATGATTTATCCAGCTACAAAAAAGCCTAAAAGTCGGAAATAAGAACGGAAGTACAAAGAGTCGTTGCTATGTCTCGTCTCACTGGTGTGGACCATAGACTCTTAATATTAATGGACAGAGCATGTGTGACGTCACCCATTGGTTTGTGGAGATCTTCTATGAGTTGTCGAGTTTGCCATTACAGGCGCAGCCATGCTGGTTGCGGATGTGACGATTTTAGACGAGAGGGAGGAGTAAGAAAGGTTACACTCTACGTTACATTCAGGGTTGGGTACCGAAACACGGTGCCAATAGGGAACCAATTCCGACAAAGGAAAAAAAACAGTAGTAAAGAGACCGAATAAGAACAAAAATTTCAGTGCCTGACTTTTTTTTTACCTCCTCCCTGGTGTTCCGGCGTCAACTTGCGTGATGTCAGTGCCGATACTCGGCACACTTGTTGAACTGATGGCGAGAGGATTAATGAAGATGCCGAAGACAAAACGCTCCAAGCTTTGGCTGCATTTCATGTGTAAGGATGCAACAAATGCCTTAAAGCAATATCATGCAAGGGAGGTAACACTTTGAATTAAATGAGACATTTGGCAAGACATGGGGTGTATCTAAAAGCCGAACAATGCACCGTGTTTGACAACCTACATGACGCAGAGCCAAGCACGTCAACAGCAGCAGCCAGTGTTGGCCTCCAACCTCCTTTTGCAACCACACGTGTCACCCCCTGCTGGAATTCAGATAGAATAAGGCACTTCCTCATTTGCAGCAATTTGACAAACCGGATACTCTGTCCATTAATATTTACAGTCTATGGTGTGAACTGGCAGGTTTTAGAACGCTGCGGACCGACACTTTGCAAAAAGTTGCAAGTTTGAACTCGTCTCATCTCTTGTCTTTGGCCTGGACTGGGCTTAAGGGTTTCAGGCATTGCCGACCATTCCACATCACCCATCACTTCTGTCAACTGTCTAATGAAGGCATGACATGCCCTGCAAAGTACGTGAAAAAAATAGAGTGTATGGACTTAAGATATGTTGTGTTGTCTTGAAATGACCCACTTGAAAGTGTTTAGAGAACACCGCTTTCTGTTGTTTGTTTATAATGAATTTATGTAGATCCCTAGCTCAGGAAGTGGCAGCATGATCAAAAGGACTAAGTGGAGAGAGCGGAGAGGCGCGTTCACCACTTCAAAATCTGTCTTTAATTTCATTCTGTTGAAAGTTTATATTGCTATAATCTTACATACACACACACACACACACACACACACACACACACACACACACACACACACACAGACAAATACAGTACATACAAAGGTCCCAAGGCAGACCTTAACCATAAATATTGTGTGTAAAATTGTGGTTCACCGTCAGGATCTTAACCTCAGTACAGAAGAGAACTTACTTCTGACATGGTTCTCTGCGCAGTACAACATATCTGCCGCATGGATAAACTGATAGCCAGATCCTCGTACCCGCAGCTCAGCCTCTGTGTACCCCAGCACTATCTTCCCCCTGTACAAAGAAAAGGCCATAATTAATTTTCAAAAACACAGTTCATGGTACACTGCACATTGTACATCCACATCTAGTGAATGAGTATCGCAGCAAAACAAATACACAGGAGAAGAAAACCACACATGCTATTTCAATTAGCCAGTGTATGAAGGAAAATTTACAAAAAATGTTTGTTTTTCAGAAAATAAGGATCATAGAAGGAAATTCAATTTTAAACATCAGTAAGCACAAACAACTTCAAAGCAAATGTGTATTTCAGCATGTGGTTTTTTATTTTATTATTATTTTTGTCTTTTGTTCTTTTCATTTTTAGTCTTCTTTCTCTTTCTTTTCTATGTAAAACCATCTGTTAACTGACAGTCTATTTCTGTTTGTTGTATTATCTGAGAAAGGGGCTGGGAAAATAAGATTTAGTCTTCATCAAGCTGCTTTCCAATCATGGATGTGTAATGTAATATAGCAAAAATGTGTGGTTTGATTGTAAAATTTGTCTGTATCCAATTAAAAAACTGTGTGAAGCTTCTCCAACATGATTGAAACATTATTGCTGATACTACAGCTTTTGGATTCTCACAAAAGTCATCTTAACAAGCCAAGTTACAAAGATATTTTACATGAAGAAATGTATGGAATGTTTATGTGTATGTTGCATGCCAGTATCTTACTTTGCATCACAGGCAAAGGGTGTGAAGTCCAGCTTGTGTTTGGTTCTGAAGATCATGTTCTTGGTCCTGATCTCCAGGATAGATGGAGGCTGAAGAGGAGTCGCAATGGCAAAAAGGGCGAGCTGAGGTGGGGCCTTTCCTCCGTTTTCTTGCCGTTGGTTCTGTCCATGCAGAAACTTAAGTCTTCCCTGGATGTTCAGAGCCTGGAAAGAAATGGAAATAAATAAAAGTCCTTCAAATGTGTTGCTATCTGAGACTGCAGAGCCCCGCTCAACCCCAAAGTAACTTTTGCAAGATTGATATGTTTTCATGGGTTTCACAATAACTGTCATGGCGGGTTCATACTAATACTGTACTGTATTTCATATGAAGCCCTGGCCTTCAGTGTGGTCCAATTATCCGCTGTCCATCCAAGTGCTCCATAATGAACACATTGTTATACTAAAATGTAGCTAAAAATTAGTTTCCATCTAAATCATACTCACCATACTGTAAACTATCAGAAAAACAAGGAAAGAATCCTTCAGCTCCTCTTCTGAAGCTATTTTCTTAAAACTTTAAATGTTTTTGTTTATGTCTCTTGAAAACAGTGTAGTAATGTGTGTATAGTGATTGTATAGTGTTTCTATAATAGAGCTATGCGTCTTATTTACTCTTATTATGGGTGGGAGAGGGATGGTTCATCTGTGGGAGCAGATGGAAATGGAAGTTTGTATTTGTTTATTTATTTATTTTAAGCATGTAAAATTCACCATAAAAAGACCACAGCCGTTGTTAAAACATATTCACAAAATAGAAAAAAAAATGGTTAAAAAAAGAGATAGAGATAACATAATTAATTTCATCAGGGAATTTCCTCAATTTACATGTGTGAAAAAAGGAGAAGGAAGAAGTATTAAAACTAATTTAATCCTACCTCTTGATAATTAAACCAGTATTTACAAAAACTCAATGCAAATATAGAGCTTGACATACTTATCACACCCATAGTTACATAATTTAGTTACATAAAATAGTTTTTAAACAGCTTTATACAAAGAATCTTAATTGTCTTGAAGATAGAGCAAAAAATAAGCATATACACAACTCAACAATCTACTCTTTGCAGACCATTACAAGTCAAGTCACAAGTCTCCAGCTCTGGTAGAAAATATACCTTCATTCTGCAGGTTTTCTCTTTAGTTTGAACATATAACCTACCAGAAAGCCGGAGGAGTTGTCCAGCAGGCAGCGGAAGCGACACACAAAGCTCCTCTCTAGGAAGGACGAATTCTCTGGGGGAAGTTGCTCAGGGTTGTAGGTGACTACGGATGAGCTGCTGTCTGTTTCCATCTCTGCAATTACACAAACATGATCTGATTTCAGTGACAATGGCTATAAAATAGAGTCAGTTTGAGAGAAAAAAAGGTCTAAGGCACTCTTCTTGGTAAACAATTTAAAAAGTCTTTATTTAAATAAATATTTCATATGCGCATGGTATGCAGCCCAGTTATATTTATATAAGAGATCAATATGAAATAGCCATTCAAATAAAGGGTTTTGATATTTTTTCACAAGAAGAGTGCCTTGGACCTTTTTTCTCTTTTGAAGTTTTGTGTTCACTTTCCAAAGAGCACCTTCATGATTTGTTTTGAACTTCCGAGCACTCCAAACTTTTCTTCTTAGAGTCAGTTTTACTTGGGATTTAGGGGTTAAAAACCCAGTGAGCTAAAAATCCTCCACAGCTCCGTATCGCTCTGTATATGCAACACCACGTCTACTTAAAGACGAGGCAATCAAAATAGAAGTTGATGGAATTTCTCTCGAAATGATACCTAGTTTATATATTGAGTTTCATTTGAAAATCTGTTACATCAGGGAAGCTTAAGATTATTAAGTACATACAACATGTTGGACACTTGTATTGTAAAGTCTTTTAATGTTTAACTGACACAGTGGAGCAGTGTTTCTTGTATCCTGGTGTGTTGGAACGCCTTAATAACCTCAAAAATGTGAAAATTAAGAGCACATTTTAAAAGTAAACATATCATGTGCATTCATCCTGTAGCTGGACTTTAATTGTGTTTCATATCATCCATTGCCCTCTAGCGTAAAGAATGCACTTATGTAATGAGGCTCAGGAGCTAATTCTTAACGCACAAAGTGACGGCATTTCGAGGGATATGGGGATTGTAAACGGCTTCTCAGTGCTGGAGTGGGTAAGTTGTGTCAGAACTGTGCACCTTAAGTTTACACACATTGCTCAGAACCAAAGCAAACAGACGTAAGCATCTTAAAACCCAAATACAGATCTGGGACCACTTCACCTCCTAAGCCGCAGTGAAGATTACAGGGTTATGTGACTTGACCTGAGGATGGTCTTATAGCTTAATGCCTTACAATGTGTGTACTTAACCGTCACACAAGACTGTGGGCTGCAGTGGAGTGCAGCGCATTAAACATTGGTTTTACTGAAACATAAAGACACCTTTTAAAGGGTACCATTTTTTTCAACCCTATACTCCTATGTTTTTGTGTCTAAGTGACTGATAGAAACAACAATCTTTGACATTGGTCAAGTATTAAGCAAGATCGCTGGCAGCGGCAATTGTGCAGCTTGTATTCATGTTCACAAAAATGCTTTTTTGTGGGTGCCCTGATGGCTCGGTTGGTGGAGCAGGTGTCCATGTGTGGGGGTTTGCTCCTCGGCACAGCTGGCCCGGGTTCAAATCCGACCCTCTGGCCCTTCGATGCATGTCATTCCAGTCTCTCTCCCCTTTCACTTCTTCAGCTGTCCTGTCATTAAAGGCATAAAATGCCACTGACAGGCTCAGATACATATTCTAAGTGTTTGACAACATTATGGAAAGGATTTCTAAGGTCAACCTTTCTGTTAAAGAGTAAGATCCTTTTTTTTAAACATTAAACCATCCACGAAATTGTGTTTGCTGAAGCCACCAAACTCCATGTAAATAAACAATAATTTTAGCATCCAGGTCATGTTGCAATTTTGCAGAGTTTGTTATTAAGTTGTAATAAAGATGTAGTGACAACACATTCTCATTCCCAACTCGTCAAATACTCTCAGCGTCAGATACTGACGCAAAAATCACGCTTTAGCAGCTGCATGGGACGCACCGGGCAAAGCAGCAGCTCAACCGCGGCGCTGCAAGATGACGTGGTATTAAAGTGTAACTCTCGCCAAAATGCAATCTAGGGTCTTTTTGGGAATGTACCCAAGTCAAGACCGAAAAATGAGAATACGGTAAATCTTAAAAGTGACGTTTCCGTCCATATTATGCTTTTAAAGGAAAGTTTGAATTGGGGACATTCACAAAAAGACCCTAGGTAGCATTTTGGCGAGAGTTACGTTTTAGGATCAACAAGGGTAGCGAGTACTATGAAAGTACTATTTTAGGCCACTATCAGATCCATAGTTCAGATACACCCAATGGATTGTGGGTAACTTTAGTTTCCGTTGTTGGTGCTGTAAAGACATGCTGCTGGACGTAAATATTCTGTCGTAGTCCTGGTTATCATTGTTGTATCTAGTAGCATGAAAGAGTAAAGAATGTAACATAAACCCCACCCACAATCTTTTTCTAAATCCTCAGGAACAAACTCTCGCGAGATACGATGACAGCTGACGTCAACTAACATTTGCGAAGTCCCTTACAAAACTAATTTCTGTAATGCTAAATATAACTTCTAGCTGTGTAATTATCTGATGTTAGCAAAAGAAAGTATTAATAAATTCTACAAACATAACTTTTCATCCATCCACATGACGTTTGCTACACTTTCAAACGAGGCCACGTCCATTTAGGAGGCAGGAAGTGTGTACTGTTTCATACCATTGGTGCTGTTGGAAATGAGCTATCTTTAGTATAGAGATTCTTTGGTTAAAGGTTGGTCCCGACCCAGAGCGTCAAAAAGTGAGACCAAGAGTCCCAACCAAGCGTTCCGCAAAATGATGCCAAATGGCTCAAGTAGACGCTAAAGGAGACTTTTTTTGTCAGTAATAAAACGCCAAAGGCACCTGAGCAAGCGTCTTTCTTTGGTGTGCTGTAAGTAAGAATGTGTTGCTAATGACTTGTAAGAACCTGTGATTATGCAAAAAGATGAGTGAATGAATATTCAACCAATGTCTGAGAAATACCTGCAAAGGTTTGCAGTATTCCCATTTCCACAATATGTCTGCAAACTTCACAGATTTAACAGCCATTTCTGCATTCAACAATCAATTGCAGAAACAATCATCTCAACAAAAAAACTTCCTTGCCCTTCAGACAAGGCTTTCAGTTAAGAAATCTGTCTTCAGTCCCACCAGGATGTCTCAGTTTTCATGTGGTCTTAATAGTAGTCTCATGTAGGTGGAGAGAGTGATCACCTTGGGGGGAGTCCTGGGTAATGACAGATACAGCAGCAGGAGGAGGATTCAAAGCCCAGTGCAAGTTTCTCCTGAGCTCCTGCTGGTCCTCCGTGTGGACCAGCTCGTACACACTCTGGTGCATGACATCCGTCTGAGAAACAATAACGAGAGGGAGAATTAGCTCATGCCAGATTAATTGTAGCAGCGGCTGCAGCGCTAGCATTAGTCACTTCAACTGGTCAGTGTGTGTGCGCCCAGGAGGCATCCTTACCAGAACCACCTCAACTGGCTCGTTTCGATGTGAAGGAGCAGCGGCTCTACCTACCTCACCCTATCTCTAAGGGAGATGCCAGCCACCCTCCTGAGGAAACTAAATTTCGGCCACTATTTTTTTAATCGTCAACGCAATATCAACTGGTGCATTAACACATGACCAAAGGCTGTGACATATCGCAAAAGACAGAGATTTTTGTGCTAGTTGAAAGAAAATATCTGTAATAATTTAATATATGACTGTAATTTTTTTTTTTTCTAAGTGGTCCTTTGTATATCCAATTCGATGTTCAATTTGTTCAATAAAATAATGATTTTCTTTTTATTTGTTTTAAATCCAACAAGCAATTTGTTAAGCAGAATACTGAAAGCATACAATCGCATACAGCATATTTTCCTCATATCGTGCAGCCCTTCTCCAGCAGTGCGCATGAGAAAACTCCCTGTAGTACTCAAAACACGAGTGCACAGGTACGCCCAGCTGGCCAACCAGTGTCAATGTGTGCTGCTCTGTGGAGTTGTGGGTCAGAGATGTGTTGTTCACTGTAGCCCACTGCTGTGAGTCGTGGTCTGTGCTAAAGGCCAAGCTATAAATAGGTCAGGTGTTTTATTTGCTGTTGTATGAGCCCTTGACTCTGCAGCACCGTGGAGGGAGCAGATCAACGGATCAAACAAGACCCCCAAGCCGCTCCCAGCAGACACTGCACGCAAGCCCTCCATCCAGACCCAACTACTGTAATTAATTTGTAAAACACAGCCTCTGGATGTTTCATATGATAAGATACGTGCCTCTATAGATTTGTTTATGCTCCTGAAAATAAAAGCTGCAATAAATACGAATGATGTCAAAGATGCATCGTTCAACCATAGGGCTTGCCCGATGGCCCAGGGCAAGTAAAACAACGCATTGGGCAATTACATATAGGTTCAACCACTTTTTCCGATCATCAGTGGAAAGGAGTTTTCTAGAGGATGTCAATGAAACACGGGGAGAGTGAAGCAAAATGTTCTATGCACTGTACCTCTGTATACTGTAATCTGCATGTTGTGTCTATTTTTCTTGCTTTCTTTAATAAATAAATAAATTTGATCACAAAAAAGGATGTTGATGAAACAACTACAATGTTTTGTGAAGTTTTGTGAAGGCAGATAAAAGTGGATCATATGTTTCAAATGTTTATGACATAGTAGAAACGGGGGCACCTAAAAATGTATGCGGTAAAACAAAAAATCACTCTCTTTCCACTAAGTATTGTACTTAGATATAATTGTTCATCTTAAACAATTTCCTCCACTTTCAGTATGAACTTTAACAGATCTATGACATGGTCCATGAGGTGTTTATACATTGTTAATAAGGATCAAATATTACAACTTACTTGAGTCTTTATCATTGTTTGACAACATAAAAACAATTGACTTTTTTAGTAGTTAGTAATCACTACACACAGGCCTGAAATACACACACTCACACACATGCTAAGGACCTATTCATGCACAAACCAAGAGATGTCTGAGTGAGTGGGTTGCCAGTGCTTAACCAGTGCCCTGAGTGGTTTGGGGGGGGTACGTTGCCTTTCTAGAGCACCTGGCAGTGCCCATGAGGTGAAGTGGCATCTCTCCAGCTGCCAATCCACACGCCGTACTTTGGTCCATACAAGGACTTGAGCCAGCAACCCTCCAGTTTTGGAGAGGATTAAAAAGTCAGGGGTATAGACAAAGACTGGTAGTGATTCAATACCTGGTGGAAGCCCAAGTAGTCCTGGATGGTGTGAGAGGAGTAGAAGATGGTCCCACTGGCAGTGAGAACCATGACAAAACCGTTGAGAGCCTGTGGGTCAAACAGAGGATTCACACAGACAGACAGTTAGCTGGGACATCTCGCTGTGTGACAGCTTTAAGAAAATAGAGAACCACATTGTCATCGGCAAAAGTTCACCTACGTAATGTTGCAGCAAGTGATATTTTTTTGTGGTTCTGAAAGATCCAAATATTTTACATGAAAGGGTGATTTTCAAGTGATCCTGAAAAATGCCGGTTCTTTCAGGTGGAGATAGCCAGCTCTATGTGTTCTGAAGAATTGGATTCAATTTAATTTTATTTTATTTAAAGACAAACACTCCATAGACAATTTACAGATAGAGTAGGTCTAGACCACACTCTATAATTTACAAAGACCCAGGACAAAAGCATGCCCACTGGTAAAATATGGATTTTTATAATGCAACATTGTGGAAAATAAATATAATTTTGTATCATCATGAACCTCAGTCAACAAACATATATGAAGCACATGGGCATACATTCCTAATGTAAAATTATTAAATGTCTTCTATTTCTGTAAAAGGAAAAAAAATCATATCAAGTTTCCTTCATTTGTTAGCAGCGTGGATATGCAGGGTTGTGATGTCAGAGTACACTACAAAGAAAGGAAGGAAGGAAGGAAGGAAGAAGGAAAAGAAAAAAGAGAGAAAGAAAAATGGTTAAGCATGTTAAGTAAAATAGAATTCAAAGAGGACATTTCCACTCACTACACCTACACTACAACTACACATGTGCATCCCCCCTCCTGTATGGTAACACAGACATGTACACAAACACTCACTATAGGATATGTACTGTCATCACACAGCCACACACACATCTGTACAAGCACAGTCATCTCTTTTCTAAATCAGCCCACAGGCTGCCGGGATGACTGCTGGAGATGATTTTTGATAATGCAACAGTGATTCGCCACACTTCCTCCAGAGTAAACACAAACACACAAATGTCAAGGCTGACTGCTTTTACAAAAACAGACAAACACCAAACGGATGCAAATATTCTGTTTTATATGACTTTTTCAGTTAATCTTGTTGCACTAAACCTGAAATGGTTTAACCTGTTGACCATGTAATTTCCCACAAATGCCAGTTACATTTTTGGAAAATTACAAAATGCTCTGTTACTGCTGGAACCTTGTTGGGATGTGAAGAGCTGTGCAACCGTCAGAAAAGAGGACATATTTCATAATACCAGATAGACCACTCATGTGCACTCATTAACCTCCCAGCTGCAAATGATTTGATGCGGCCATGAGTAAGAACGATGGCTTACAGATTTTGCATTAAAATACAAAAAAACTGGATCAAAGTGAAGAGAGCCAGCGTACATTGTTAGAGCAAGTTTGTTGTCAGTTAGTTATTGTCAGAGATGACCAGTTCAACGTGTTTATTTTCAATAATGACTTACAAAAGTAAAAGCACAGTTAATATATTCTGCCATGTTTTCTCCAATTTCTGAGTCTGAATAATTGATCTGGTCACAGCTCCTCAATAATTCACCAGCGTCTGATGTGAAGAACAGCAACGAAACCGGCTCAGTCTTAAGAAAATAAACCTTGCATTCCTCAGCCTGCGAACAGCTTTACTGTCCCTCTCATCCCAACGATTAGTAGAAGGAAGAGGAGGGAAAAGAGGGGGAGAAAAAAAGAGGAGGAGGAGGAGGAAGAGGCCCCCTGTGGAACACTCACTCGCTTTCTCTCCAAATGAGCTTTCATTTCTCATTACCAACAAGCTGGGGAAATGTAGGCTTATCATAATAACGAAAACCTCCCTGGAAGGGGTACGGCGGCCAGGCTGTTTCCTCTCCTCTCCTGGAATGCCAGTGTGATGCACATTGGGAGGAACTGGACTGGAAAATCAATGACTCCAGCACATCCCAAAAAGATCTGGCAGCCAGCGAGCCCGCTCTCCACCCAATCACAGTAACAGTGCTGAGGGCACATAACCGCCGTGAACCAGGAGAGAATGTTTTCCTTTCGGTTTCACTGGGATGGAAAACAGGTCTGTTGAACGCCTTTTTCTTAAAAAAGCTGAACTGTGACCTGATAGTCCAGTGAAATATACCCATTTTCAAGCAGAAAAATGCTCAGTTTCACAAAAGATCAAAAAAAAAGATCGAAAGGTCATTTACTGATGGTGTTTGAAATTTTTACACATTTAAATAATTGTTGTTTGTCACATTATACAGCTGTTCACAAACGTGTATAGCATAGAAAACCGGACCCAGTATTCATGGTTAAGAGAAAGTTACCTTCCATTTATCTTTTATTCCTCTCCACACTCCATGACCAAAAGTATGCATACATGTGAAATATTACACTCATATGGGATTGTTGAACATCCAATTCCCAAAAAAAAAAAGGGCATTAATCTGCTTCTATAACAGACTCAACCCTTTCCAACAGATTTTGGAACATGGCTGCAGAGATTGGTCCAACACCAATGTTGGTGGTTCACAGTCAGTGTATCCAGTTCTTACCAAAAGGAGACTGCCCGACCCAGAGTAACGACTCCAGTAGGGCTGGGTAGTACCGAATTGCCTCTATAGTATCAAGGATCGTCATTCAATACCCAATTTCAATACCTAAGGAGTAAATCACATCAAAGTCAGGGAGCCAATAAGCACGCAGAATTTTTCCATGTCTGTGATTGGCTCTAACATTACACGTTGTAGAGACATGCAGGAAGAACATGACGTTAAACAGAGACGGGGCTCATGAAGTAGGGAGAAATAAATAAAAAGATTTGTGACGTAATGTAAAGTTGTCATTTCTTTTTGTTTTATAAAATTAGTATAGACAAAAAGGTTCTCAATTGATAGTGGTACCAAAGATTTTTGAATACCCTGCCCTAGACACCAGTCCTTTCACAAAGGGCCTCCAAAACTACAAATGTTTATGTTCAAGTGAGAGCGCCCTCTAAAGGCAGCGGTAATTAAGATGAGTAAAGAAGAAAAGTTGAGTGAAGTTTCTATTGGTTACAGTTTTCATGCTAAACTAAGCTAACCTGCAGCTGGCTGTAGTTTCATGTTTAGCACACAGACATGAGAGTGGTATTGATTTTCTCATAGAAAATTGGCAAGAAAATGATTATTAACCCCAATGATATTCTTTTAAATGTGACCATAACTGACAGGAATGCTGGCTGAACCTACGATAAGTTGAAAAAACAAATCAAATTTTTCATGTGTCACATTTTTCACATATCATATTTGTTTTAAGCTGATGAGGTCATAATTGAGGTGATAACTGTTTTGTTTTTTTAAATAACCTGCAATAAACACAGTACAATAAATGGGCTGAAATCAGTTTTTTTAATCATGTTATCATGCTTTAAATATCATGTTTCTGTATCATGATTCCATGTTTAGGCAGGAATCATTTTGTAATAGGTTTCCCCAAACGTAGAGCTCTTAAGGTTGTATTGCACATGGTTAACCCCCCCCCAGTTCAGCAACAGGCTGACTTGTGTAAACAGTCGACTAAGGTTTCCGCAGACAGTGCCAGACGTATTGAGTGGTAAGCTGCCTCTGAGCCTCTGTCATTGGCCTAAATAGATTTTGGGCATTTGTCAGGAAGAAAAAAAAAATAATAATAACAGAAAACACTGGAGCGGTCCAGACACAAATTAGATCAGTGCAGTTGCCCATCACACAATCACTGTTCCCTAAAACATATTGAACATATTGAACACGGTGGTTTGGCTGTTTGGGAAATGAAGTGTTTGTGTTAGCAAACAATCAATCCCAGATATTGAACCGAAAATCACTTCAGAGTAATAGGTTCAAAAGTTCATTGAAATACATAAATAAAAACATAGTGGGTAACAATAAACACAGCTTTAAGACTGACCTGCAGCAACAGTTCCCCCTCAGGAATCTTGGTCTCCACTGATCCTGCTGTTTTGCTGTCGTCTTCATTCCCAGCAGCTGGAGTCACTCCGGTCAGGGCAACTGTAAAGGGGGACAGACAGGGAGGGAGGTAGTGGTGGAGGAGAGAGGCAGACAGGTTTTTTTTTTTTAGTCCTGTGATAATGTTTGCAAAGCACTGCTGTGACTGTCAGATTGCCTTATGTTTAGTATTCTAAAGATGCTGCATGTACGCCCGATCCCAACTCATTAAACATTCACTGCATGCAATCTGGAAGTCTAAATCACCAAATCCAGACCTTTTATTTTGTCAAACTTGCTTAAATCATGATTTCCATGACATCAATGTTATACAACAGGAAAACAAATCTCCTGTTGTTGTTTCAGTCTCCTGAGATCTCTTTAGTTCTACAACACTGCATAATTTACGGTGAATATTAGTCTTTGACATCCACAACACTGAAACAAACTGCATGGATAAAGTGAATGTGGAACTATTTTGATAATCAATGATTTGTCTTTGTTTTCAGCCTCTCAACTTTGAGTATTTTCTGCTTTTCTTTGCCTTATCTGATAGTAAACTGAACTGTTTTGAACAAAATAAGTAATTTAAAGACGTTTTAGGCACTTCTGAGACATTTTATACATCATATTTTAGACCAAACTATCAATCAATCCCACAGAACCAGATAGGTTTTATATTCAGGCAATATTGTAAAAAAAAAAAAAAAAAAAATAATAACTTACCTCCTTTGAAATATTTTTTCCGCCAAGTACCTAAATCACTGCCCTATAAGTGTCGGCCTTACTAAACAACAACCTTGGAACAGAAACACATGTAAATGCTACATTTACAGTAATTAGATTATTTTGCTAAATTGATCCATTATTAAAGTATCACTATTATATAAATGATGCATTACTGATCTTTTTTAAATACCACATCCCCCTGTAGTATTCTAAAGTGACTCTAGGGCAGTGGTTCTCAAACCTTTTTCAATAATGTACCAACCCTTTGAAATAATGTAATGCTAAGTAACCCCTGGCCAGCGCAAAACATTTTTGGTAGAAAAAAAGTCAATATAAAGTGGTAAAATACAGCGCCAGCAGTGTAACAACAACCTTGTAACTTAAAAAAGAAACATTTAAATGCTACATTTCAAACATTTACAATCCAACTCTAAATCTATTCATTATATCATAATTATTCCAGGAATTATGCATAGCATATTTTTAAATTAACATTTTGCAAAAGTCTTACATACGCTAGCGTACCCCCATTTGAGCTCAGGGGTCTTCAATGTTTTTTAAGCCAAAGACCCCTTAACTGAAATAGAGACGGACCAGGGACCCCCTATTACATACTGTATATAAAATTGTAGCACATGTGGCACATGAATTCTTAGGAATAATTGTATCTGGGGGTGGCTACCTTAGTGACCACCTTACCAATAGGCCAGTGAGCCTATCATCAGTTTCTTTCAAACTTTCAACTTTCAAAAATTAACAATAATTTGGATGCCCCCCTGCAGTGAATCTGAGGAGCACCTAGGGGTTCCCTGACCCCGTTTAAGATCCCTGCTCTAGCTGAAAATATATGGTCAGTTGACAATAATACAATGATAAAAGTAAAATGTTGGTTGCAGCTGATATCATCAGGAGTAATTGCTACATCTCTAACGTGAGACAATGAACTGCGAGGATGTCATGAGAAACAGAGCAGTGGTCAAGCACATTAATCTCTGACCTCAGCAGGAGCAGCGTGCTGCGATCCGTGATGAACTTTGACCCCAAAGGTGATGTGTGACATGATTGGGTGACTGGGTTTTGGGTCAGATCTTTGTTGTCTGCAAAAGGGGTTAACAAGGAGTCCGTCTGAGGGGCGGGCGGTGTCAGAGCAGACACTGGATAGCATAAGGGCTTTGTGTGGGGAGTCCGATGAGGCTTGTTCTTTCACACGAAGCACAGCTTTGGTTGGACACCCCTGACCTTATTCCCATACAGACACCTTAGATCAACTTTTTCTGAGGGCCACTGAGAATAATGCTCCGACATCATCAAACGTAATAGTGAGGAAATGGCGTAGGCAACGTATATATGCTAGATATATGTTAGTGTGGCGTTCTTGTGGAATAGTCTTTATTGTCATTGTACATGTACAACAAAATAGAATGCAGTCCGTTGAGTGCAATATATATATATATATATATATATATATATATATATATATATATATATATATATATATATATATATATATATATATATATATATATATATATATATATATATATATATATATATATATATATATATTTGATTTGATTATTTCTTGATAACAATAAAACCAAGGTTGTTTTTTCAAGATCATTTAAAAATCATGTACGTCTGCGTTTCCTCTGTGAGCACTACTTTTTGTCAGCATCTGTGTGTGTGTGTTTGTGTTCTGCACTGTGTTTGTACTTAGGGACGTTACACATCAGAAACCACAGGTACAGTCGGAAATGTAATCCAGCCAGAAGAAGTGGGCCAACACAAAGCCTCTTGAATGGCCAAGATGAGGACAAAGAGCAGATCTTGTTATTAAGCTTCAGTGGGCACAAGTGTACATAATGAAAAATTTACATTCCCACTGCCCTCACCAACATGTGGCATAATAGTGCTCCGGCAATCACCCAGAGGGGTTTCCAGTGAACTGAATAGAACAGCTTGGCTTTCCCAAACATGCTTATCTTTGCATAATGCTCCAAAGTCCTTAGACAACAAACAATATACATCAAAAACGCAGAATATCACATGGACAGGCCAGCCCCCATTCCCTGTGTGTCAGCATAAAACCATTCTAATTCTTATCATTCACTTTGTTTTATACAACAAGTTCTATTTATTCTGTCTAAACTTTTCTTCAAACCTTCTCAAGTCGGAAGTCTTTGTCTGTCACTTTACAGCAAGGACACAACATGCAGAATTTGCAGATCTCGTGAATTGAAAGATGACAATGGCTCAGTATCATTTGCTGTCTTTTCTAAGTCTAGAAAAATCCTGAAACAATGGGGAACTGCAGTGAAGAGAATCCGAATCAACCCAGTCCACAAAAGTAAGACGTGGAATGACTTGTAAGTGTTGCTCCAGAGCTGCAGCACAGTAACGGAGAGGAGGACTTTAGGAGCAGTGCTGGAGGCGGTGTGGGGCTAACGTAGACTACTCCAGTATTTGACAGATTAAACCTGACAAAAAAGCAGTGGCCCTGAAAATCAGATGTCATTCTTCAGCTGCCTTTGGAGACTTTTTTTTTGTATTGCTTGGTGTCTCTAGAAGGTAGTGACTAATCTCCTCCAACCATGCACCAGACACTGCCGAATAGTGCAGTCTAATTCTAAATATTTTATACTAAATTGTAGGACCAATATTTCATAAGGTGGCAGTACAGAAACCCTCTGAATTTTGAGGGGAGACACAGGTGAATAGAGGAACCTATTTAACGAATAGAAATCACCATGAAACATCCCCAGTTGATTACTTAGCTTAAGACAATAAGTTTTCTGAACTTCTAATGTTTAAATATGCAAATGAGGCATAATCTAATGCAACAAACCTTCAATAGGGGATCCGGGACCCCTAGGAGGTCCTGAGAGTTGCTGCAGGGTGGGCCACCAAACAATTTACTGTAAATGTTATTTGTTATTTGATAACATATTATTTAGGGTAAATCTTTTATTTCAATTTACACAATATTGATGATAAGCTTAGATAAGATCTCCACAGATACAGTATAGATTAACAGAAAAGGTAACCATGCACACAGAACATCGCCCTGGGTGCTCTCAGTGCCATTCCATCTATCCCAATTCATTGTCTTTGGAGCTGTTTATACCTAATGAGATAACTAACTTAGGTTTTAGCATTCTAGTTTTTGGTTTTGGGGGAGAGCTGTTTATGTTTACTGATATTTTCGGACTGTAATAGGAATAACATATGACAGAGTTCCCCTGTAACCAAGATATTTTGGTGTCTTAAAGCTAACCACACATGGAACACAAAACCCCATGCTTTGGTGTCAAAGTCCTGTAAATAAAACAAATAAAGTCCAGTTGTCGACACTTTAAGAAGACAAATTTTTCTGTCCTGGGACTGTGACCCCGAGGCCAGCTTGGCTCTGAGCCCCGGCCTTCATCATTCGGCCTCCAGAATAAAGCTTTCTGACACTGCTCCACGGAGAGCCAGAGCAGCTGGGATTTAACTTTACAGAGGGATTTACTTTAAGCTGAGACCCAAAAAACATTTACTTCACTGCAAATATTTATCAAATATTTGACCACTTTAATTCGTCCCATCATGCTATTTACAACAGGATTAGCAGGGATGTTCTGGGCTTGTGCCGCTTCAATTTCCTGCCCAATCCCTACATGCCATCCAGGCATCTTTCCAGAGCGTTGTTACAGGTCTACCCTTGATAACAAAACAAAAAAACACACATGATGCAGCCAAAAAGAGACTTAAACTGTGGGCAACCAATCACAAGACAGATTTGGGATAAAGCGTTACTTAACACCAAAGAGCTGTTGCTAAAACCAGTGCCAAGTGACACTTTCTCTTGTCGGTCAGAGTTATTTTTAGACAGATGTAGTGCAGACTTTAGTAACCTCTGCCATGACTGACAAGCTCAAGCTACGGTGTCATATAGGGTTAAATCTACAGTATATCGAAAACGTTCCACTTCTGGGATTGTTCAGGTACACCTTACGCTTTCTTTGTGTTGGCGTTCTTAACTCAGGTGGATTTCTGAGGACTATGGTTAACTGCCTCCTCAGATCTCTGCAGGGTAAATCCAGACAGCTAGCTAGACTATCTGTCCAATTAGATTTTTCTGTTCCACGACTAAAAACAACCTTTGAACGTGCACGTTCCACCAAAAAAAGCTGTTTTGCAGAGGCACCATCGTTGGACGGGGCTTAGCACCGCCCAAGACGATTTTGATTAGTTTAAAGAAATGCCAATAAACCAGAGCATGTGCAGGTGAAAAATGTACAAAGCAACAAATTTAATATTATCCAAGATATAACATAGCTTTTATTTATTGGGCATTTTAGGTCTTTATTTCTATAGGACAGCTAAGACTTGAAAGGGGAGTGCTACCTTTGCTTGTTCAGTAGCAGTGGTGGAAAGTTATTAAGTAAATTTACTTAAGAAGTGTACTTTAGAATTATTATATCATTTTGAGCGCCTGCTCTACCAGGTGAGCAACTCAGGTGCCCAGCGTAGCTTTTACAGAAAATATTCTGATGTAACCCCCAATGTCATCATGAACATTTTCCTAAGTAACTGTATTTGAGAACACATTTTTCCTCCAGTAAGTAATGGATTACAGTTACATAACTAAAATTTACATAACGCTGTTACATGTAACTAGTTAGTCCCCAACATTGCTAACCAACTGCTAAGTTAACTTGTTTGTTTACACCACAAATTGCATGTCTCTGCTGTCAGGCCACATGGGATAACAATTGCAGGAGTCTAAATCATGAAACAGTGCTATTTTTGGACAGCATTAGACAAGCGTATTAAGCCTGTAGTGGAGGGGTGAAGGGGTGATAGGGACCCATGGTGTTGGACATCCTCAGCCACTGTGTTAATGCTGATGATTAGACAACGTGCCTCGCCCACATGGCCCATTCTTAGTAACATAGCTGAGGGTGGCGGAAGGGCAGCGGCTCGTTTTGGATCCATGCCGGGGCCGAAACAGACGGCAGGCAACAACAACAAGGATAACATGAAGAATTACTTTGGCTTTGACAGCTGAGAAGGGTGTCAGTCTTTTGTGGCCCAACACACCACATTTGGTTTCACCTACAGAGGATATTTACTAGGGCTGTAACAATACACCAAACTTTGTTTTGATTCGGTTCACGGTTTTGACGATTTCTGATTTATTTATTTTTTTGGGGGGGGGGTTGTAATACAAATTTTTTTTGCCACATGGCATTGATTACATCACAGTTTGCAACACAGTAATACGACTGATACCTTATTTATTGATACTGACTGATTTCAACGTTGATCGATCCAACACAAATATTCTATTGTAGCCTTCCTTAAAATAATGTTTCCAAAATCGTTTCAGTGGTTCATTAACTCGTTGGAATGAGACATCAAAACATTGGTAACAATTCCCCTCCCAAGCTGTAGGGGGAACGAAGAGGAAAAGTGCTTTGGTGTCTACTGTAAAGTAGGGTGACCAGACGTTTTGGTGACCTGTCCCCGGCTGGATCTGTCCCCGGAAATGTCCCCGGTTTTCACTTTGACTGACCCGAAATTGGAACGAAAGAAAGAAAACACTGACCAAACGTAGCTGATAGTCCCACACACGCAGCCTCAAGACAGCCAGAGCCAGCGCTGCTCAGAGCTCAGAGATGTTTTAGAAAGCCGTATTTAACGATGCTAAAAATACTGATTATTTACATGGAGTCTGGTGGGTTTAGCAAACGCAATTTTGCTAAACTTTTTATGGTTTTAAAAAAGGATCTTAATCTCTAACAGAAAGGCCGACCTCCTTAGAAATCCTTTCCATAATGTTGTCACACTTAGACACTTAGAATATTAATCTGAGTCTGTCAGTAGCAAAACGAGCACTTTTATGAACGTAAATACAAACTAGACAATTATCCAATTAACTTACATTGCTTGTTTCGCCGCTGCCGACTGCAGCGATCTCGTTTACTGCGTCAATGTCAAGGGAAAATATTTTCTCAATAGTTTTTAATGTATCTGATACTCTATAAGCTGTTGCAGAAACAAGCCTGAAGCAATAAAGCAAAAGCTGTCACATAAATGTAGTTCAGTAAACATTACAACAGAAGGTGTATGAAGTAGCAGCAGGGGTGATCCTAGGATCAGACCTTTAGGGGGGGCTCAGCCCCTAATGAGAATGTGGCCTACATGAAATGTTATCATGTTTACATTATGCATAAATCTCTGCACACCCATTACTCTCTGTGAAATACCTCAAACGCTTCACTCAACACATGCATCAGTACAACAAGCGGTTCCCGAGTAATCTGCAAGTTTGAAATTGCAACAAATTTTCTACATGATCTCCAAAGTATATTGTATTCTCATGTAAACTAGTTATGTCAGCACAGATAATTTTGTAAATTGCTTAGCCAGTGTATCCCACCATAATGGTTATTATATTGCCAGATTCCAGACAATCTCACTTACTTATATATATATCCCACTTACAATATGAATATATATTTATAATGGGATGCTTCCTAGTGACATTAATGCAAAAATATGAAGAAAAAAACAATTCCACCTGTGTGTGCATGATTAAAATTCTGAAGTGCAAACTAGTTCAGGCTACAGCACAAATATTTCCATCCATAGATAAGACCAATCAAGTCTAACCCCTGAATTTCTTTGCAAAGTGCACCAGATTGATAGCCTGGCTCCGCCCTCCTACGTACTTTTGCTCAATTTTCATTTCACAACGTCTGGGTTTGCGGTATATTTGCGGGCTTTCTCCAGCCAAATAATCAGCAAAAAGAGGGAGGGGCTGAGGAGGTGGAAGGGGCGAGCTAGTCTTGTTTTGTTTGAAACATTAGGCTCGTTCGAGATGAGCCAGGTCTGCGCAGAATCGATCACCGGCGATCGGCGCCCGTTGCATGCCGGTTAGATTTGTGTCCGACTTGATCCCGACTTGCTCTGACGTCATGCACACGTGGGCAACGGAAATCTCACGAGAGCAAGGCGGCCGCAGTTCTGAGACGCAGGCAGCGCAGTTGCTTTTCACCGACTGCAAGAGCCAGGCGGACCCAGAGCATGCTGGGAAACGCCGGCTTCTCAGCTGATTTAACAGCTGATTGGTTTACAACATGATGACGTTTGATATAAACTTTTTATTGTTTTTTTAATCGGAGGGATTTTAGTTGCTATTTGTCTGATTTAAAGACTTATTCTGTACAGAACACACCTTATGTGGCTGATAGTGATGTTAAGAAATCAGAGAGACTAAATCCGTTCAGATCTCTGATCATCTCCAGTCTGTTGTTAATTAAAATCAGCAACAGATCGCATGTAGAACATTCTGAGAGCTACTCTGTCATAATTAAAACAACTAGAGAGTGTGTACCCGCTGATCTGTGGGTCTGATTATATTTTATTAAATCATAATCGTACCATAGTGTTTTTGTCACTTCCTGTTCAGTCTGAAAGCTGCTGGAATCGGATGGAAACTGTCTGACTTTACTGCAGCTTTTTTTCCCCGCCCCCTGCTGCTGCCGCCTGCTCTCGTCTACTTTACAGGCGAGGCGCAGTTCATCTCGAACGAGCCTATTTTCTTACAGGGGAGCATGCCCATGGACCCCTCTTGTGCCCCAGTGCAGCTCTAGGTCTTGTGATTCCCCTGGGGCAGTGTCCCCGTTTTAAGTTTTACAAAGATAAAAACATGACCTGTTTTGGAGGTATTTACGCATCTGAGCTGAAAATGTCCCCGGATTTTGTCTGAGAAATCTGGTCACCTTACTGTAAAGGTTGTGGTTGACAAGTAGCTAATGCTAATGCTAATTTAATTCTTGGTGGTTAACGTAAGATTACAACACCGTTCAACATGCTCATTTATTTTTAGTATGATTGTTTTGACCACGGTTAACAACTCTGGGCTAACCCACAAATTCATCAGTAACGTTAACTGTAAAGATAGACGACTAATCTAATGGTAATTTAGCTAGCTAGGACACCCCTGTCTTCTGCCTCAGTCTCCCGGCGCTGCAAGGCTTCAGCCGGGATGAGAGGTGAAAACAACCCCGGGAACACATCCACAGTCAGCCCCCAGCCAGCTAGCAACCATCCACTGTCCTTACACAGCCCCGGCCCTGGGACACGTCCACAGTCAGCCCCCAGCCAGCTAGCAACCATCCACTGTCCTTACACAGCCCCGGCCCTGGGACACGTCCACAGTCAGCCCCCAGCCAGCTAGCAACCATCCACTGTCATTACACAGCCCCGGCCCTGGGACACATCCACAGTCAGCCCCCAGCCAGCTAGCAACCATCCACTGTCCTTACACAGCCCCGGCCCTGGGACACGTCCACAGTCAGCCCCCAGCCAGCTAGCAACCATCCACTGTCATTACACAGCCCCGGCCCTGGGACACATCCACAGTCAGCCCCCAGCCAGCTAGCAACCATACACTGTCATTACACAGCCCCGGCCCTGGGACACATCCACAGTCAGCCCCCAGCCAGCTAGCAACCATCCACTGTCCTTACACAGCCCCGGCCCTGGGACACGTCCACAGTCAGCCCCCAGCCAGCTAGCAACCATCCACTGTCATTACACAGCCCCGGCCCTGGGACACATCCACAGTCAGCCCCCAGCCAGCTAGCAACCATACACTGTCATTACACAGCCCCGGCCCTGGGACACATCCACAGTCAGCCCCCAGCCAGCTAGCAACCATCCACTATCATTACACAGCCCCGGCCCTGGGACACGTCCACAGTCAGCCCCCAGCCAGCTAGCAACCATCCACTATCATTACACAGCCCCGGCCCTGGGACACGTCCACAGTCAGCCCCCAGCCAGCTAGCAACCATCCACTATCATTACACAGCCCCGGCCCTGGGACACATCCACAGTCAACCCCCAGCCAGCTAGCAACCATCCACTGTCATTACACAGCCCCGGCCCTGGGACACATCCACAGTCAACCCCCAGCCAGCTAGCAACCATCCCGGTCAGCACTTAAATCAGGTGCAAAAGAAGCTAATGGCAGTTTACTGAACCGTCGGGGAACAGACCCAGGCACCCGAGTCAAACAGCGGCCACTTGTAACGTTACACCTCCGTTAACGGTGCCCCCTCTTTTGCTTTTAGCTGTCTGTACAGTTAGCTAAATTTACCAGACAAAGATGGAATAAGGCACCAAAAGGACTACTAGTAAGTTAAAGATGTGGTAGCACTGAATCTGGACAAGAAGGATAACTCTGGGAGTTGGAAGGGGTGTGTCGCGATTCTGCCTTCTCCCACCGCGACACACATGTTCGTGGAGCTAAGTGTTACAATTTCGGTTTTATTTTCCATATCGTTACAGCCCTAATATTTACTCTTTGCTCGGTTTGGCTTTTTTTTTTGTCATCCATAGTTACGATAGTGAGGTCATCCTTCAAATTAATGGTGACTAAGTGCATTTACACAAGTAGCCTACTGTTCTTAAGTACAAATTTGAAGTACTTGTACTTAGTCTTTTCTTTTCATGCCACTTTCTACTTCTACTCCGCTACATTTCAGAGAGAAATATTTTTACTTTCACACAAAAGATGTACTTTAAAAAATACAATGTTTTATTATGAATTAAACTACCCAACAATAGGCTATAACGGCCTATGAGTCCAGCTGAAATGATTAAATGTTGAATTGGCTGTTTGGATTGTCTCCAGTTTCTAAAATGTGAGGATTCTTCTGCATTGAGTAGCCTACTTTAACTTTTATTACTTTAAGTACATTTTCCTGATGATACTTGCATACTTTGACTTAAGTAACATTTTCAATGCAGGACTTTAACTTGTAACTAGTATTTCTTACAGTGTGGTATTAGTACTTTTACTTAAGTTAAGAATCTGAATACTACCATTCAGATACATACTACCAATGTCAGGATGCTGATACTGTAAAGGAAGCACTCTGGATGCAGATCAACAGCGACATTTGAAACTGCATCCCTGAATTCAACTAGTTTTTATGTAAAATAACGTTTGGACTCCGTGTTTGCAAAGCATTGAAGAACACATACTGCTGCTACCTTTACTTGTTCAGTAGCAGTGGTGGAAAGTAACTAAGTACATTTACTCAAGAAGTGTACTTTATTTACTATTATAAAATGTTGAGGTACTTGCACTTTACATACTCCCTTTACTTTATACTTCTACTCCACTACATTTCAGAGACACATATGGTTTACTCTATTACATTTATCTTTAGTTACATTGCAGATTGAGATTATTAATACTAAATATAACAAACAAATACATACATGATGATGTATTATGATTATTATTATTATTATTATTATTATTATTATTATTATTAATATTATTATGGGTTAAGATAAAACTTTGGATCTGATCCTTGGAGGAATGTACAAACTACCAAGCAGTACATAAAGTAATTCAAATGAGTTCCACCTTTACCAGGTGCAACTTTAAAGTGATGAACACATGAATGCATTAATAATCCAATAACATCTGGACTTAATATATATTTTAATATATATTTTGATGCTGATACTTTTGTACTTTTATTTAAGTAAAATATTGAATACAGGAACTTTATTTACAACAATATTTCTATAATGTGGTATTGCTATTTTTTTTCAAGTGGTATGTTATAATTTAGTCTCAGGCTAAAATCTATGAAATTGTTGTGGTTTCTAATACAGCTTTTGTGTATTTTGGGGTATTGTGTTGTTACTGTTTAAATTAAAAGCAAAGCAAAAATGTGACAACATTAAAAATTTAAATTTAAACAAAGCATATATAATCTGTCAGGATCCTAATCTGCATTACATTCAAACAAAAGCATTCAACCTTTATAAGTTAACAAGCTACATTCACTTCTGCACGTCTGTACGTCACTGTGCAGGACAGAGAGAGGCAGCGGAAAGGTGTGTGTCAGCATGTACACATGAAGCTCCACACTGTACAGTGAAGGATGTGTGTGAGAGTGTTTGTGTGTAAATTATTCTACCGGAGTGTGAATGGCTGCAAGTAAATATAGAACATTTCAACTCCTTCACCCCCCAAACACTGCAGTAAATGCTCACGCGATGCACACACACCACCCCCACAACCACTAACATACACATGGATGCACGCGATGCACGCGACACACACACACACACACACACACACACACACACACACACACACACACACACACACACACACACACACACACACACACACACACACACACACACACACGCTGAACATGAACATGCAGTCACTAATGCAGGGGGAAAGCACGCACCCTGTGCTGCTTTTGTGTCTCCCGAGGTTTCTCAATCACATGGTTGCATATTTGCTTATGAGGGGCGATCCAGAGAGGCGGGAGGAGGAGAAGGAGGTGAGGAGTGATGGGATTTAAGCGGGGTAGGGTGGGGAGGGGGCACTACTGATCACCAGGTTTTCCCTTTGGTGGCCTGCATTCCTAGCTGTGCCGTGTCATCATCAGCGGAGCTGGGGGGATGGGGTTAAGCCCTTTAGGGGAAGGACAGAGCGAAGGACATGCAGAGAGCGGGAGGGAGGGAGTGAGGGAGGGAGGGTCGTCGTGAAGGGATGACTCACTGCTGATCATGTAGCCCAGATAGCTCGGCCTTTCATTTGTGTGCAGATAGATAATCTACAGGAAGGAGGGGGAGGGGCGGTGGCTCTTCACTATATTGCCTTTCAGACTTTTAAAACAGCTTACATAACCATCCTGGGGCAGCAGCAGCAGCGTTGGTATGCTATAGAAAATTTTGCACTGCAGCTCTGATAGATATGTCCAGCAGTGGGCCAATTTATGTGTGTCGTGTCATGGCGGCGATGTATGCATATTAATTTCATTAAGTTATGTGGCCTTATTTTTCTGTCAGACATCAGGCCTGTGGCAACATGTTCTGCACGTTTACCCACAACAAATTAATTTGAATTGATTGACATGAATTCAGCTGCCAATAACACGTCATAAAAATCAGTTAAGTGAAGGAAAACAAACAATGCAAGAACCTAATTAAGTGTAGTTTCTATAGTAACTACAGTATTAACTAATAATAACTAATTCTATTTATTCTATTTCTTATACTTTGTGTTTATTTTTTCTACTTAATGTGTATTTGTGTTATTCTGATGTGTGTAAAATAATATTTTCTATTTTGAGCAGTTTCACCAGTGTGGGATTTATAAAGTCTATCGTATCTTATCTCATCTTATCTTACAGTGTACAACAATGCCACATTCTACTTGGATCAAAATAGTGTTTTACATAATTAATTATCTATATGCACTTCCTGGTCCAGTGGGAGCATAATGCGTGTGCAGGTCTATATTTGCCAACTCTCTATTAATGGATGACATTTTAAGATAGCACTTTTATAATAGATATAATGGCCTACCTTAAGGTAACTTGTAAAAAATGTATTTATCCTCTGCTGCTGCTGAAAGGCCATATTGAACAAAAGAATCCAAAGAGTTTTACTGTCAGTTGACTGGGGCTTGATATTTTAAGAAAAAAAATCAGGCAATTTTCTTAAAAAAAAGGTCAAAATCTGATGAAAAAAAGGTTTAGGTAAGAATAGGATTATAAAAATGATGTAGCCTTAATGGGAACATATCCAGAAGTGTTGTTTGCTTTTCACGTGTCTCTTTACAAACAACTTCATGCTGTTACAAACATTATTATTATTATTATTATTATTATTATTATTATTATTATTATTATGGGTAGAAATACAATTTTAAGGTTCTGCTCCAAAAATCAATTATGGCTGACTGAAGTTAAAACATGTTCAAGCAATCGGTGTTGTAATGTAACAAAGTACAAATCCTTACACAGTTACTGTACTTTACTTTGTTAATTATATTTCTGGAAACTTTCACTTTTACTCCACTACGTATCCTAAATAAAAGTTATGCTTTTACTCTGATACATTTCCCTTTAGCATCTTCGTGACTCGTTACTTAAATTATTTTGTATGTTGCAGTGAACAATTTTTTTTAAAATTCTGTTTCTGTTTCTCTCTTTATTGACGTCAGACTTTGAATTGGCTGTTTATGAAGGTGTGGAAACCCCGACTATTATGCTTCACTATAAGGAAGCCACAATATATATATTTTTTATACATTTTTATTATACAACTAACAAACAATACACTGGGACATAGAAATACGTCCCAGGAATCAACCATAATCAAAAGTTTATTTTTCATTTTCAATAGTTTGGTACATTTAATATCACAATTACCTTTGAAACTTAAGTACAGTAAATATCATATACCATCAGAATTTTACTCAAGTAATGTTCTAAAAGGTGAGTCATTTTCTGGTAACATATTTGTATTTTTATTTTTATTTTTACTTTATAAAAAAAAAAACATTTACTCAAAGCTGCAATAGCTAATTTGACTGGCCACGTTGGAGCAGCCCAAACAAGCTATAAACAAACTACATTGGCATATTATCTTTTCATAAAGTTCACTAGGCAGCCCTGTTGTTGTTGCAATTTACACATGCAGGAGACACAGAGCAACATTCAACTGGGGTTATAAGAATGCAATCACTCTCATATTTGCTTAGTCAAACTCTATAAATCTAGAAACATCTGGCTCTCTAGCTTGCAAGATGCTCCACTATGTTCACCTGCTAGTTATTACTAACTTTGTCTTTCTGTCGTTTGGTGTTGGGCAGGTAGTGTACAGTCGGTTTATCAGTGATTTCTACTTAGCACAGCTGCCTGCAGTATTCTGTCATTTTTTTTTTTGTAACCATATGAGTGACATCTTTCACATTACACACAGTCATTTGACCCATTGTTCATGTACAAATAATAGTGCAGCTTTAATGTAAACTGTGCTGAACTTTGTCCTCCGGCAGGAGAAAACATTACAGCCGTATGATGCATGTGGAAATCAGTTAAAAAGTTGAACAAATAGTATTTCCTTGAGATTCTGTTAGAACCTGATACAATCTGTGTTACACTTAGGCCTGTAACAATTATTACATAATTGTCAAACTGTCAATTTCTTTAGCTAGACGCGTTTTGTTTTTTTTAAGCTGTTTTTGTATTAGCTAAGGTCTTAAAGCGTATGACTGGCAATTGTTGATTTTATTTAGATATGCCAAATTGTAATTATATAAGTCACTACTGGGCTGACTATATATTTTGTTATTATTTCAATTGTTAGTTGTTGGCACTTGGCCCAATACACGTTCAACACAAATAAAAATGGGGGATACAGTTAGAATAAATGTTTTATGATAATAAAGAGGCATTGTTTACTTGATAGGCTATGTATTTGTGTAAGATGTATCCTGGAATTACTTCAAACTCAATTTTTTTTAATTTATTTTTTAATTCAAAAGACATTACCACTTTGCACACCTACTGTGCAATATTTAATATTATTGACAATATTGAAATACTGTGCAATTCTATTACTGTACAATATCTGTATACTGTGCAGTATCATTACCCTCATTGTCCAATATCTATTACTCATTGATATGATCACCGCTATTGCAATATTCAAATAATGTGCAATAACCCACACTGATTATCACACTGTATATAAAACCATATTTATCTCTTTTATATATGTATATAGCGTCTGAACTGTGCACCCTACCCCCTCTTTTTTTTGCACTACTTATTTTATTCTATGTTGTTATTTTTATTTTGCGCACATGTTTGTACTGGAAAGGAGTTGCTTTTTAAATTTGACTGAAAGAGACAATCAAAAATGTGGAATTGTTACAGCTCTAGTTACACTTCTCAAGTATTCCCACACTAAACTGCAGTACCAAACCCTAGTAGAGTCAATCCCTCTGCAGTCACTGGGATTATTTCTCCTAATCCATCTATCTATGTTTACAGAAGAGTATCTGGAAAAAACTGCGGTTCACTTGAACGGCAGGGCATGCTGCTGTTATAAAAATCACAGGATTAATCATAATTTCATGTCATGTACCACTACAGGTTTTAACTGTGTTCTGTAAAGCACAGTGTTATCTGAAGCTCGGAGCATAATAATGACCATCTGACATTCATCTGAGAGAGTTCAGGTTACACAAGAGCAGTCACGTGATGGCAGGTTTGATTCTTGCAGCCAGCCTCAAAAAAGAAGAAGGGATTGGGTGTGAATGAAAGCGGGCAGGCAAAGGGACAATCAAGGTGTTTGGCTGCAGGCAATGGTGACTACCAAGAAACCCAGGAGAGGCCTTATTGGCTTAGTTGTGTCAGCCACAATATTGTCAGGGTTTTCTGCACTGTAAACACTGTAACAATTTCCCCACAGGTCCAATCCTCACTATTGAGACTGACCACTGCTTATCTGATGGAACTAACAATTAAAAGAAATCCACTTGAGAAGATGGATTTAAAGTGTAAAGCCGAAGACCCACCAACCTGAGGTCAAAGAACTACTGGCAACAACAACAATCGCAAAAGGCTATGAATGGAAACCAGAGATTGTCACCGCTGTCCCTTTTTCCTCTGCTATAATCTTAAAGCTAAGTTATGTTTCCATCGACCATTTATCTTGTCCATCCTTAATGTCTAATAAACATACTGAATGTGCCTCCTTCCTTGTAAAACACCTATTACACTGTTGATTTTTGGAAGAATACTTAAAGTTGTTGGCATGTTAGTGTGAGGTAACATAGACTGTCAACCATACATGCGCGAGATACAACCAAACTATTGCAACCATTGCTCAGCAGTCAAAATCTCCAAAGGGTACCTTTGACATTTAGAATACTAGTATGATGTCTGTTCAAAGGTGTCTGTTTGGATCGGGCCAATTGCTTAACCTGTGCATTGCTACTTGTAGAATTCTCCAGAACCAAACTGTTCCCCAAAATTACTAAAAGGGGGACCCCTAACCACAACTCCATTATATAGCCTCCTACTGACTTACAGTGTAGGCTATGTCTACATGCGAGGAATACATTGTACTACTACATTAAACTGACAGAGAACGTGGCAGATTCAGAATTTATTCACAAAATATCACAGTGAAAATGTGAAGTAATCACACATTGGCCTCCTAGACTCATGGCTGTGCGCTACCCATCCGGCCCGTTATGAGAACTAATAAGCAAAAAGCTGCGTTAACCACCAGAACCGGACCGAGTACAGAGACTGCTCTGAATGCTCCAAACCAAGTAGGAAGTAGATTGAATGAACGGTTCATGAGATATTTCAAAGACAGACCTCCCTCACGCACACACACACACACGTCCCGATTAATTAGATAGATAGCAACAAGAAGTATTTGCACAATGTTCTACATATATAGTACATGTTGATAAAATCTAATAGATATCATGAGCCTTGGACCTCACCAGCAATATTCCTGCAAATGTAACAAGAGGACATAACATATTCAGCCTCTGCATAGTATGAATGTGCAAATCTGTTATCTATGTTATCTATAAAGGTTTAGGGGGAATAAAATCAAATTGCAATTTTCCTGCCAGATATTGCAAATACAAATTCGATTTGCAATTTTTACATATTGCACCTTCTACGATGATGTTAAATAAAGAAATAAAAAAAAAACGATGGATCCACTGAAAATAGCACAATTCTTTAAACAATCTGTGTAACAGTATTCCAGCATTTTATCTTATGAACAATAAATATAATACTGAAAAGAGGAATAACAAATTTCAAAACACATGTTAAACCAAACATTCAACTAACACCATTCGCTAATCGCATTCTTTCAAACCGCAATGTCAATTTGAAAATGATTAATCGTTCAGCAAAATTATCAATGTTATGCGAGCTACGTTAATTGAACTAAATATAGATAAATGGAAAATCTGAGCCTGAATGTGGCACTATAGGGACAGGGTATCTCCCAAAAAATTAGAAAATTCAATTCTATATTAAAATGTTATGGTAACGTAACCACTATACCAGAGCAGTGTTTGGGACACCGACTGAAAAGACTCACCCCACACATGCTTAATACTTATAGGCGTATCATGGATTTTCCACACCAGATTATCTATGACAGTACTAACACCGCAGGAAACACTGCATGTGGTCTTTCAGTACAGAACTTGGACAAAAACACCACATATGGTGTAAAGCTTTCAGCCCAAAATGTAAATCTTGCAGGATATGTTGCTGTTGCCACTCACACATGACACATTAGAGGGAAACACATGAACAGTGAGCCTTCCAACCAGCGCCTCCAAGGACACAAAATAATTCAGAGACAAATATCCGTATTCATCACGTCAACTACCACAGTTCTGTTGACACGCATGGAGCATAAATGATCCAAAAGGCAGACAACTGCTGTGAAGAAGGTTGTAATGGCTGAGAGCTGCCTCACACCCACGACGGGGTGTTATCGGTTTTAAGAGAGTTAACACCCCTCTCCTCAGACTGGCTGAGAGGGACGAGCCCATGGGAGCTCCTGACAATAACAAAGATGGCAGCTGGGCAGGGTAATACAGTCAGCCAGATTATCTGGGCTCTGAAAGCTTTGTTCAACTCCTACAAAATATATCAGCCCAAATACTGAGTGTTTAGGCTGATATCACACACACACACACACACACACACACACACACACACACACACACACACACACACACACACACACAATCCAATAATGCCGATGCAAAGTGAAATTATCTAAACATATTATCATCTTTAAGATGCCCCTAATTTTAAAATTCACACTTCATATTCATTCTATTAAAAAGAGTAATTTCTGTTTGATTTAAATGTCTGGGAGGGCCTAGTAATGAAATTGTTGTCAGTTTTTCTTTTGTAAATTCATAGAAATGTAACCAATTGTGTAGTTCCCTGAATTGAATCAAAATCGTATCGTGGCAGACTTTGTGATATCAAGAAAACATTGTATCAACATTGCATGGTCCCATGAATCAGTATAATATCATGTTAAAACTAGATCCTAGTGGTCAGAGGGTAGAAGCTCCTCCTGAACGTCTCGGTGCTGGTCTGGTGTGTCCGGTACCTTTTCCTGACCTCAACAGGAACAAAAGAGTTTTACCCAGATGGTTAGGATTTTAAAAGATTCTCCTTGCCTTATTCTCGAAGCGCCTGATGTTCAGTAAATAGCCTTTAGGCAGAGTAGAGCGCTGCCTGTAGTACGTTTATCAAGAGGCAACACTTGAAGCAATGGCAGCGTTCCCACAGTGTACTGGAGCTAAGTCATCACTCTGCAGACCACCCACCTTTGGATGCCTATGAAAAGCAGGATTTACACTGTTTGTATACAACAATTATGGCTGACCACAGAGGCGGCTTGGAGCAATGGGCCTTTAGGGTCCACAGACCTTTGCTTTCTCTCTGCGGAGCTGCTTCCTTAATGTAAGAGCCCTGAGCTTGTTAATTACTTAGAGACTGTCCAGGAAGTAGGCTAATGCAGTTAGACAAGAGGGCTTGTCTATGGGCTACACTTTGACCTATTGGTATGGTATGAAATCCATTATAAATAATTCACTCTGACAGGCCGAGTAGCCAGCAAATACTTCCATATGTTATTCAATGGGAATGATAAAACGCAACTTCTATTGATAGCTCTAAAACGGTAAAAACAGAAATTAGTCAAAAGAACAAAAAAGGGCTTCAGACGCCATGCAGTGTGGGCTTCACTTTGTTTCTTCACGGCACAAAAAGCCTCTACTTATACACAACACTATGAACCAAGCAGCTGCACAACACACACAAATAAAAGCCCATAAAACACACTCATATTGCCGATGCTGTATCCTGTCCGACTCGCCCCAAACGGCAATCTCAAAAAGCCGCTGCCTTAAACAAACATTGCTCTGCCTCCATTTCATAAATTCTTTAAACTCCAGGGTTTCTCTCAATTATTCATGCTTCAAGAGCATCTGACGGCCGCATTGCAGCATTCTCTTTGAAAGATCATCGCCTAAAATAACAATGTCTTCACTCTGCATAGTAGAGAAGACTTACAGTACACATCCATTGGCATGCATTTATTTCCAATGCTTTGGCATACAGTTTCAATGGGCGCCAAGCAAAGCTCCTGATCCTCAAATAATTAATGTTGCACGCACGCACGCACGCACGCACGCACGCACGCACACACGCACTATTGACGGCCTTCCCCTGGGATGACATCCTCTGAATAAAGGCGGTTGCTGTTTGCTCTTCTCTCGCCGTGGTGATCTCCACATCTCTGGTTGATAAGATGAGCTGTGAAATGTGGGGAAACACATCTAGCACAAATACAGAGCAAGCAACTTGGCTGTTGTGACACTCTTGTAACGGTTGGAGGGGCCAAAGCAATAACTGAGGGCATTTAGGACACAGCACTTTAAACTGCTCCCTCATGTTTAAATTGGTCACACAAAACTCTGCCAAAGATGCTAAAGCTTTTGTGTAAGTATTGCTTAAACAAAACATTTTTGGGAAATCTTCATTTGCTAAATTAACCAAAGTCAAGATCGATCCATTTTACTTTCATCCCTTTGTATCCCTTATGTATAGACTGGGTAAATCCCGCCCACTTTGCTGGTGATTTGACTTCGTCCTGCAGCTTAGTTTGGAAATCTGCATGTTTAATTGTTTTAGTTCACAATTTTGTGGAAACCAATCATAAACTGGCTCATCTACCTGTCACGCTATTGGCGGATTTAACACAATGACAATAGAGAAGCGACCAATCAGCTTCTTGTTTACATTCAACATAGCGGCCACCGAACGCCACGAAGCTCAGCAACGCATTGATGCCTCTGTCACTTCTACGTCACCCAGATCGTTGGTCTGATTGGTTGAAGGACTATCCAATTGCGTACAGAGTCATTTGAACTATAGCCCATTGGTCACGCCTCATGTGCAGAGAAAATACAGAGCAGACTCCCCAGACCAACGCTCAATCTCAAATCTATTTGGCTTGGCTTGGCTTGGTCTGGTGATAGCCAGACCAAGTTATTTACACATGTTCTAGTTGGAACAGAGCTTGACTCAATGCACTCTCTCATTAAAAGATTATTTCATTCATCTTTCTGAAACATTTTCCTTGCGTGTTCATATTCTAAGATCAATAAGTATTTTCTGCAGCACCTGCTATTTGTTGGTGGAATAAAACAACAGTTAATTTGTTAACATTGAAAAAACCCAAACTTCTATAAAGTTATTTTTGGCAGTGTTTGTATTATACATCATACTTAAGTGGTTGTGTCTCCTTTGTTCACAATATCCATCCAGTTTAATATCATTATTTACATCTATTTATCTGCAATCTCTGTTGCGTCTAAAGAACAAATATGCGGTAATGCTTCCTGTCCTAACTATGCTGAAAGAAGAATTGCAAATGTTTCTCACTTCTGTAACAGCATTTGTAAGTTCTGGTTTAATTTTGGCTTTCTCTATCAACACTTCAAAAAAAAAAACATGGAGAAAGAGCTCGGCCACCAATTGCTTGCTTCCTCACTGATGTACACTATAAGCTGTGATAATGTTCATTAAGATGTAAAGAAGACAGCAGTGGGATTAATGAAACATGATTTTTTTTTATCAATTATATAAAAATGGAGCTGGGCTAGCAGTTCTCCCCCCTGGTTTCAGTCTTTGTGCTAAGCTAGGCTAAACATGTTGCATACCTCTTTGTGCTGCACACATACAGCTGCTCATTAATTTGATATTGATCTTCTCTGAGTTTCATGGCACACACAATGATTTCCCAAAACTGTCCCACTACTTGGAAACAGGTTTATGTGACAGACATGTTTGATGCATCCATGTGACTAGCATTATGCAAAAGACTCAACGGAATAGTAAGGTAATTAAGATTTTAAATATTGATGGCATGTTAGATACTGCATGATGAATGTGCAGCGTTCCAGGTTTGTCACAACACAGAACAACACTAAAGCCCTATTCGCATGGGATGGGTATTACCAGGGGACCTCATGTGATTTAGAAATTACTCTCCCACGTCTGTGAGATAAGTCTGTGTTTTACCAAAACTCACTGGCATTATCGGCCACATATGATGTAAAACCTTTCATTTAAAACTGCCAACACAGCCAAAACAACCTCGAATCACAGAGATACCAATTCACACGGGGCTCATATTATTGTACAACCTCTGTGTTTGGCGAAATATTGAAGTTAATGTGTGGTGGAATTTGTACTGAACCAATTACAGACGTGGCAGATTTGCATGGGATTAAGATCACAGACTACCTCTGCGATTGTTACAAATTACAAGTAGTCCCCAGGTAAAACTAGTCTTGTGCGTATAAGGCTTAAAGCTATAGTGCGTAGTTTCTGCCTCCCCAATGAGGAATTCTTAACAAAGCTGTCAGCGCATCCACATTATGCAAGCCACAATATCTCAATTTACCAGAGAAGAAGTTCTTGGCCCGCAGGTAGCTGACACTCAGGCGGAGGATGGAGAGTTTGTCCAGACTGGCGGTGACCTCCTCGGGGAAAGGCAGCAGGCTGGCCAAGCGCTCCAGCTCACCGTTCAACCTGTCCCGATGCCGTTTGGACGGGTTGGACTTGGCCCCTTCGGCTGAAGCTTGCTTCACCCTGACAAAAATTATAAATAGAGAAAGAGGTCACAACAAAACCATCGGCATCACCATTTAGGGACCCTCAGCCACCAAGGGGACCCCAAACTAATTTAAAATAGGACTTCTGTTTGGGTTCCTTTCATTCTTGTAATAGGACGACGTTTCAAACAACTAATTTTGGAGGTTACAGGGACACATTGAGACTAGAACAAATGCATCTTAGTGGTCCTATACCAATTTCTGTATTAAAACATTAAATTCTTACGTTTTAGAGTCCACTATACCACATTTTGGGATTTTATTGAACCCACAATTTGAACATTTCACTTAGAATAAACATCATAAAGTTCCAATTAGGTGTAGGACTTAGTAGACTCTAAAAAAGGGAAATTTACATTTCTTCAAAAACATGATTTCCCTAATATTTTCCAGAATACATCATGTACTGAGGCAGGTTACCTTAAGAGTATTTTGTTTTTCATATTTATATGTATGTAATAGTTCTCTAAAATGTGCTAATGAATAAAAAAAATTATTTCCCTATGTGAATTTACTTTAGCTATGATTGCACCTGAATGAATGAGTATAAAAGCCTGAAAGACCATAAATCTGGAAGATTTGGATAAATTTCAAATAATATAAAAAAAAAAAAAAAAAACAACTTTCAAAAAGCAATGCTTGAATAAGCTTCTATTAATATTCTGGAACAATAAATGATCCAAAATATGTTTACAGTATCAACATACATAAAAATGTCCCTTCTAACATGTGGTTTTGCCAAACTGACCAAATGGTTTTTCCCCCTGATGCTGCACATACTGACGGTTTAATGTTTTGGTTTGATGCAGCAAAAACTAAAGACAAACTATTAAAAGGCACAATTAGGAAGTAGTAGTAAAAAATGATGACTTTTTAGCAGTAAAACCCTGAAGTTCGCTTTCTGCTCAGACTCAATCCTTTTGATGAAAGGAAATACGTTCCGACAAACCCACTTCATTTGAACCACACACACACAGAATGTCAACAGAAAGGAAGAAAGAAAACAGCTGACATATTTGCATGTGTGATTTACGTCATGGAAGAATATATGTGTCAGATTAAGTGATCCGTGGACTTCATTTTCAGCGTAAACTAAAAAAAAAACTGGAGAAAAACGCCAGCTCGAACACATCAACAAACAAATATATGCAAACACATGGATAGTTTTAAGTGTTTAGGCGGTGATGCATTCAAATGATTTCAACAATGGGAATTATGACACTTTGGGCTGTGTTTGATTGGCCAAGTCTCTGCAGCCAGCCACACACACACACACACACACACACACACACACACACACACACACACACACACACACACACACACACACACACACACACACACACACACACACACACACACACACACACACACACACACACACACACACACACACACACACACACGAGAACTAGGGATTGTAGCATTTTTTGTTTCTTTTTGTTAATTTATTCATATTTTCTTTCTCTGCATTTATTCAATTTGACTTATTTAATGTTTTCTTCCTTTTCTTTATAAGGTGTTTCTCACCTAATGAGTTTTCCAGTCCACTAACCATCATCATCTACAACAATGAGATGTGTTTATTGACAGAGCAGTGTACAAATACTACAGTTCACCACTGTGGTCTGAGACCCTGTAAGAGCTCTCAGCATCAACTGGATGATTAACAAAAAGAATTCTGCTTTGTACATAACAGTGAACATCTTTACATTTGCAGGCCTGTGAGAAGTATTCAAAGCACACTGTATAGCTTGAATGGATGCTGAAAGACATTGAGACAATGCTTTGTTTGAAAGGGTCACAGGCTGAAATATATATTTGTGGACATATATTGTTGTGTGATTGTGTGTCACCTACTTCCCAGTCAGTGGCCATCATTTATCAACCTAACGTAGAAACCAGCGCAGATATGAGCTCAGAAATCCTCACGTGGGATTCATGAAACGTTCGTATCACACCAATCAGAGCGTAAGAATGATCGTTGATTGATAAATGCAGAAACTGGAAACAATTGTAATTTAAATATCACGCTCCAATATATTCTCGGTTTTGAGGCCTCGCCCCTACTATTTACGACATGGCCAGACGTAATCCGGCTAAGAAGCGGCACTTTTCAGATGTGGAGATTGAAACCCTGGCATCTCATTTTAATTTGCGGTAACATGTCTACTATTTGGCATCCTAAAAACTGGTATAGGCTGTAGGAAGAATGCGGAATAGAAAGAGATCACTGATGCGGTCAACAGCAGTGTTGCCGTATTAAATGGGACTCCAGCTGAAATTTATTTAATGTATACGTCCTTGATTCTCCTAATAGTAACAGGCGTATGTTGCAATCTCTAAGGCCTACATGTAGGTGTACCTATATTTAAATAAACACACGGTAGCGGAGTTTATGCAGTGTTTTTTTGTTTTGATTTTACTCGTGTTTTTTTCGTGAGTCAGAGCTAGGCAACAGCTGTGAGGGACAGCGCGTGTCCTCCGTGTGTGTAGGCACCTCGGCTGCCATTGTCAATAAGTGATCACCTGGTGACTTCTCCTTCTCCTGTTACAGTGGTGCTCAAAAGTTTACATACACATGCTTAAGTTGACTAAAAAGAGGAATAAAAAAATCATGTTTTGGAAATTTATTTTAATACCTAAATTAAAAAATGAGGTAAAATCCAACCTTTAAGGACACCAATTTTCTTTGTGAATGAATAACGTATTGTAAATAAATAAATGTTCTTATTTAAAATACAGGGGTCATAAGTATACATACCCCTATAAATTCCCATAGAGGCAGGCAGATTTTATTATTGTTATTTCCTGGATTCAGGATATTATGCATCCTGATAAAGTTCCCTTGGCCTTTAGAATTAAAATAGCCCCACATCATCACATACTCTTCACCATGCTTAGAGATAGGCATGGTTTTATTTCAGTTAGACTAATACCTGGTTTGATTTGCATTGAGAGATGATTTTATAGAAAGTATCCCATGCCTATCTCTAAGCATGGTGAAGAGTATGTGATGATGTGGGGCTATTTTAATTCTAAAGGCCAAGGGAACTTTATCAGGATGCATAATATCCTGAATCCAGGAAATAACTGGCCTTTAATAATAAAAATCTGCCTGCCTCTATGGGAATTTAACATAGGGGTATGTATACTTATGACCCCTGTATTTTAAATAAGAACATTTATTTATTTACAATACGTTATTCATTCACAAAGAAAATTGGTGTCCTTAAAGGTTGGATTTTACCTCATTTTTTAATTTAGGTATTAAAATAAATTTCCAAAACATGATTCTTTTATTCCTCTTTTTAGTCAACTTAAGCATGTGTATGTAAACTTTTGAGCACCACTGTACATGCTGCACCGCAAGTCCACACTGACTCGACAACATACACGAGTTCAGACCAGATGTGAGATTTTTTTTCGCAGCCTACGCTCACGTTCAAATTGATAAATGGCGAACTTTGCGTAGGAATCAGCGTACGCCCGTCCTACGCCTGTTTTTAGGTCGTATGCACGTTTCATAAATGAGGACCAGTGTGCGTTGATGATCTCATATAAAAAAAAAAAAAAAGAAGCAAATAAGGCCCAAATCACAATTTTGACTATAGAATGCTTTTTCCCAATTGTCTCAATATAATTGTTATATGTATAGGGAAGTATTTAACAGAATCAAAAAACATTACAGCAATTGGCAGCAACATGAGTTGACAGGATGCAGGTGATGTGCCATGACTGTTCTTACTCTAGATCATACACACTGTCACATTTTATCAATGGGCTGGACATGAAGAGCTGTTTATACACATCAGTGATGGATGCCATTGTGCTTGACCTGCAGTGCTGGATGCTATGTGTGTGTGTGTGTGTGTGTGTGTGTGTGTGTGTGTGTGTGTGTGTGTGTGTGTGTGTGTGTGTGTGTGTGTGTTTTACCCCTCTTATTTCTTACCTTTTTTTTTCACACAAGCCGTGACATTACACTTAGATATTAGTGCAGAAATGTGCTTCACTGAAAAGTATACATACAACAACATAGAAATACTGCAATACATATAAATGTTTGGGTTTTAGTTTGTACTTCATCAGCTAAATGTACTTAATTATAAAAGTTGAAGCTCTCGGCAGAGTTGAGTTATTAATGCATTAATGTTGGAGCTTGTCCAGGTGTAGTTTGACTACTGCATTACAGTATTTTGTGGGACTCTTTAATTACTTCATTCTACCGATTACTTTCTGATTTATGAAATGTCAGGAAATAGGCCCACTGTACGAAAAGATAGTTGGTGGAGAACAAAAAAGAGCTTAAAGGAGAGTAAATGTTGGCCATTCAACAGTTGGCCCAAAGTTTCACACTTAAATAAAAGAAACTTTTAGTAAAAGTTACACCAAAGTTGCCCTCCATTACAGTTCAAAATACAATACTGCTGTATCTTTTTAATTATTTGATTGGCTTTTAATACAGCGTTTAACAATAGACAAACTAAATCCATGCAATCATATTAAATACTGATCATGAATTGCCAGCGTTGTCATGACCCACTCTATACAAATCCCGCTCTGCCGTTTCATCTCAAAAATCTTAAATCAAATCTCAGCCTCTTTGTCAACAAAAGTGTCTCACCTACAGTTTTAGTCCATCATGCATTGTCTCATCCCAAATGGGGATTATGGGATTTTTCCCGAGTCCTACATTTGCAGGCACTCAATCTAGTTTTTTAAAGGAATTATCATGCACTATAGTTTCTGCCTTAAAATCCTCCCCAGATTAAAGCATTTTAAATGCCTGTATGTTTCCCTCACAGGTTGATTCCTAACACTTTGCACAAACCTCCATCCTGGACTATAACCTTGCCCATTGCACACAGTGCTTAAAACTGCTTAAACAATTATTGTGTATATGTGTGTCTCCGTTTCAGTCTTTGTTTATGCTTAATTAATGTTTAATACGTTTGTTTGTAAGGAAAGGTAAGTTTATTTATATTGCACATTTCATACCCATGGCAATACAAGGTGCATCACACAAAACAAAAGCAAGGATCAGTACATGATCATAAAAACAGTAAAAATTGAAAGCATCAATACATTAAGGCATAAAAACAGTAAAAGATAAAAGCATTAAATAAATAAAGAAAATAATGGTAAAACTCATTGGTCTACCACAACAATTACTAATGCTTCAATACAGCGTTAGCAGAAAGCATCTGAATTTTTCTTGTCTTAAGTCTGGATTTAAAACTGTGAGTATATTTGGGGCATTTTTGATTCAGAAACATGTCTGGTACTTTTCGGCCCTATTCCATTAAGCGACTTGAAAACAAGCAGCAGTGCATTACTGTCAACCATGTAACTTACTGGGAGCCAGTGCAGGGATTTCAAAACAGGGGTTATGTGCTCAGTTCTTTTTGTTTTAGTAAGAACTCTGGCTGCTCTGC
The DNA here is from genome assembly GCA_013375575.1 of Percina caprodes. Lineage (NCBI taxonomy): Eukaryota > Metazoa > Chordata > Actinopteri > Perciformes > Percidae > Percina > Percina caprodes. The sequence goes on from JABXJD010000015.1 coordinate 446,349, forward strand.
TTTGTATCATTTGGAGCTGTTTAAGGGTCTTTTTTTTTTTTTTTTTTAGGAAGGCCTGTGAACAGCCCATTGCAGTAATCAACCCTACTGGAGATACAGTGGTGCTCAAAAGTTTACATACACATGCTTAAGTTGACTAAAAAGAGGAATAAAAAAATCATGTTTTGGAAATTTATTTTAATACCTAAATTAAAAAAATGAGGTAAAATCCAACCTTTAAGGACACCAATTTTCTTTGTGAATGAATAACGTATTGTAAATAAATAAATGTTCTTATTTAAAATACAGGGGTCATAAGTATACATACCCCTATGTTAAATTCCCATAGAGGCAGGCAGATTTCCTGGATTCAGGATATTATGCATCTGATAAAGTTCCTTGGCCTTTAGAATTAAAATAGCCCCACATCATCACATACTCTTCACCATGCTTAGAGATAGGCATGGGATACTTTCTATAAAATCATCTCTCAATGCAAATCAAACCAGGTATTAGTCTAACTGAAATAAAACCATGCCTATCTCTAAGCATGGTGAAGAGTATGTGATGATGTGGGGCTATTTTAATTCTAAAGGCCAAGGGAACTTTATCAGGATGCATAATATCCTGAATCAGGAAATAACTGGCCTTTAATAATAAAAATCTGCCTGCCTCTATGGGAATTTAACATAGTATGTATACTTATGACCTGTATTTTAAATAAGAACATTTATTTATTTACAATACGTTATTCATTCACAAAGAAAATTGGTGTCCTTAAAGGTTGGATTTTACCTCATTTTTTAATTTAGGTATTAAAATAAATTTCCAAAACATGATTTTTTTATTCCTCTTTTTAGTCAACTTAAGCATGTGTATGTAAACTTTTGAGCACCACTGTAAAGGCATGAATCAGTTTCTCAAAGTCATCTTTTGATATAAAACCCTTAAGTTTGGCTATATTTTTAAGATGGTAAAATGCTGATTTAGTAATTGCTTTTGTGTGGCTGTTAAAATTTAGATCACTGTCTATGAGGACGCCAGGATTTCTAACGGTATCCTTTATTTTAAGTCCTTTTTTGTTAAGAATGTACGCCTATGTATGTATGTATGTATGTATGTATGTATGTATGTATGTATGCACCCAATCACCAAGGGATAGTTCCACTGTTGTGGCAATACACTTCTTTCTGATTCTGAATTACTCTTAGCAAATTACTTAATTATCAGAGCCAAACCTGCTGCAGCGGCACCATCTATCCTTAAACAGCAGATTAATACTTCCCTCATGGACAACAGTATAGCTGTCTTGACTGTTGTATCTTACTGTGCACTTTGGAGCTTATTCCAAAGTCAGTCACATGTGATCACATCACAGAACAAAGACGACCAAAAAGGCCTGCTTTGGATTCATTTTGTTAATTTGCTCTTTAGCTAAATGTTATGTTTTCTTTTTGTGTGTGTTGTTTTTCCAATATTGGCAGGTAAATCGCGTCATCTTGACGCTGCCTGACGAAGATGTCACACACAGTTACTCTGCAGGTGCTTGGACGTTATACAGGCGAAATAACGTCAAATTGTTTAATTTGGATGTTTTCGTCATCACTGTGGACGATTTCATCAAATGTTTGTGCTTGTCTGTTGGGGGAGGTGTGTGTGTTTTATAGTCAAGTCAAAGCATTAAAACGGGTTAAAGTTTGGGGGCCATGTCACATTTTTTTTCATATTCATATTCCCTGTGATCCTGTGAAGGGCGTTTTGACAGAAAACGGCGCAACACCCAGGGACTCGGTGACATCTCGGCAAAAAAAAAATACACTTGTGAAAAAGGGAAGAAAAAAAAAAAAAGTTGAATTGTGTGTTCTTTTAGTTTTTTTCTGTTTGCGGGATTATGTCAAAAATAATTATACATCTAAATCAAAGAAGTGTCGAAGGTTAAAAGCAGGCCGCGGTGGCAGGCCTTGCAGTAATCCGCAGGCATTAAAGCAACCATGCGCAATAACGCGCAGAAAATGTCCACCTTATATGTTATTATTGAAGCTCAAGAGGTAGCCTTTAGGAAAAAAATATAAATATGTGGGCTATCTAGCGGGTGTATTTAAATTCATTTGTGTTAAGAAGCAGACGAAATCCTGAATGGGCTACAAGTTTGTTTCATTTCTAAATCGATCAAGAAAAGGGTTTCTTTAAAATGTTCTAATGCTCAGGCTGGCAGCAGGTTTCAGGCTCTCCAGGTCGGTTTGACATTTCGATACGAGGCTAGTTTTGCAATTGACAATAAGAATAAAAAAAAGAAAATTAACTCACGCTCTCTGGACTGGTTTTCTCCTCTTGCGTCCTGCATACATGACGGCTCTTATTGTATAAGCCTCCGATGGACCGCTCAGAAATACACAGAGCCTCTTTTATTCCGCTACATGTAAGCCACCAACAATATTCTGCTATATAATCCTCCAGATTAACACTGTAAACTCATTCTTAAAAAAAAAAAAAAAAAAAGACATTAAAAAAAAACAACTGAGAAATATAAATACGAAGTAAACGAAATAAGACGTTTTTACGGGCCGCTGCACTTTGAGTTAAAATTTAAAACAAAACACAAAACTGGGAGGGGGCAGACAGCAGATACCTGTCCGCTTAAAAAAAGGACAACGCAGAAAAACAACAACACAATCGTTGTCCTATCGGCCCTGACGCAAAAATGAAGTTGTTCCAAGTAAAAAGGCGATGTTGACTTTTCATCGTCATGAAGAAGAGAAGGGTGAGATTATGAGAGAAGAGACGCAGTCTGCGGAGAAATCCTTCCCCATCGTCACTCCAGCTTGGAAACACAACAACCTCCAAAGTTCAAAGTCAAAGCAGTAATAGCTTCAAGTATATTTACATTTCATAGTCTACATCAGCGCTGCACTCCAATTAGCGCCGGACATGAGCTGCAAGGGGTGGCGAGCGGGTGCGCGCATTCCACTGTCGGGCACGCCTGACACAGATTTCTAACGGGCGCGCTTTAAAAGAAGCTTCTTATACACATGTACAGGACCAGGGGGAAGCAGGAGGCACGCGCGGTCACGAAGGAGAATCTCCTGGAAACACAGGCCGAGCGTGTCCACGCCGGCGCGTTCCCGAGCGAGTCCCGTCGTCCAATCAGCGCTCAGATGAGAAGATGGGGGGGGGGGGTTATTATGTTGAGCCTGCGGTGGACCGTGCTGAATGTGGGTCAGGGGTTAGATTTTTAAATAATGTATCTGATTACGTTTCAAAATTCAGAAAACTATCTTATATACCTGCAGTAAAAATCATTATGGGGGGATATTAAGTGATAATTTATCCATCAACAGAGTTAATAAGAGTATTGGCCTATTTAAACCGGAATCAGAAATCAGAAAAGAAATTTATTGCCAAGTAGAACTACAGCTTACAAGGAATTTGCATTGGTGGTTGGTGCATATTTGAGCATATTAGACATGGAATAAACAAACAATAAATACATAAAACAAATAGCCATATAACAGTTTAACATTAAGACAAAAAGAGGCTGTATGGATTAGTGCGGGATGTAAGTAAGTAACTTTATTTAGCACTTTTAAACACATGCAAAGAAATAAGAATAAACGTGAGTTACAAAATACAAATTCAATTGAAAATACAGCCTGAATGGAGTGCAGCCCTTTACGTGGAGGCTAATGTATGGGTTTTTAAAAAGACGCTGGATGTGCAACAGTTCAGGATATATGGAATATTATCATTTATTTGATGTAATAATGCAAACCTACAGGACATAGTCAGCTGAACCTGCAGCTCGTCTCAGCTTCGCCGAGCTTTATAGAAGGTTTGATGTGCCTTTGGAACATTGGATGATTGGTTGCTGATAATGGGAATGTAGATATTGCATTAAAGATCAGCCACCCACTCAGATCAGCTGGTATAATGGAGTGGAATGGAAATTTGTATGTGACCCCCAAACTTTTGACTGGTAGCGTAGATACCGGTAGTCTCTCGAATATTCGAGACGAAAGATGTAGTTCACTAAGCGATCTCACACAAAACCTAATGTTGTTCAACTTGTAAATGTAAATGTAAAATTATCTTTTAAATTTACACACATCATTTGTGCATGGCACAATTCGAACCGGACCAAGGAATAATTATCTCTCATTGACTCCCGTTTATATTTTTTTTCCAAAGATAGGTCCCATGGACCGGAGGTAGAGGGTCGTGACTTTGGCTCTCTATTTAGCAGCTAAAGAGAAAGGGAGGTAAGCCTCTCCTCTTAGCGAAGCTCCTATGGCGCCATTTTAATGCTACGAAGCCATCACCCACCGTTAGCAAGCCATTGACTACCATTAATTTTGACATCACTTTACCGGGGAATAACTTTACATCTGTAGTGTTTAAAGACTATTTATCCATTGTTTATTTCTTAAGAAACAACAATGTATAAAAGGCTCCACTACCTTGTATCTCACGTGTTGGCTCTGTAGCAGACGTTTTTGTAAAAATAGGCTAATGATTGTGTCATAACCAAGCGTCTTGCTGTTGCATAGTTGACAAATCACCGTGTTTTCAGGAGAAGCACGCAGACAGTTTTGACTTGCATTAGCTGTTTAGGTTTAATTAATAATCTTAACTAGTATTTTTGTTAGCAATAATTATCCTATGCCTATGTTATCTCCTTACATATACCTACGCTCTCCGTCTCTGCAAGACGGGGAATGATTGAGATTTCTCAGCAGCTACCAGAAGACTTACAACTTTCAGACAGGCTGCTCACATCACATCTATGTCGTCAAGCTCAGTTGGAGGCTGCCCAGTAACGCTCAGTCACCACCGGAAAGGTGCTTCTAATATCCTTCACTGGTCTCCGTCCAGAACAACGGGATTGGTTGGTCCATTTCTTTAACTGTCTATGGTCGGTAGAGACAAAAATACAGAGCTGAGACAAAGGGAATATGGGCTTACATTCTCCAGGTGGGCGTCAGATCTTCAGGAAATGTTCATGTTCTTCTCAAGAAGATCCGGTCGTCATGTAAACATAAAAGAACATAATTTGATTTTTATTGGAAATAGTTTGACATGTGAGGAAAACGGCAAGTGGAAATAATAATGGCAACCATGGCCGTTTCATTTCTTTCATTTAGATTTACCAGTTTGAGGGTATTTGCCCAAATTTCGGCGCTTCTTCCTTTAAATAGAATAAACCAATTAACAACACATTGACAAGCACATTATTTGTTGACTCCAATAAGGTGATTTCAGTTTACATTTCAAAAAGTTTCCTGATTTAAACCCAAATATATACAAAACCAAGAATGTGATCAAGCTTTAGATACCAACGTTTGATACAAACTGTAGGCTATATACAGTACATACTCATGTCTTAGTCAGTACTTTGACTTGTCGGATTGTGTGAAAACAGAGCTTCAACACAAGTGTGTTTTGACAACAGACAAAGACAGATATGTCTAGATGGTTATGCTATGGAATACAATACATTAGTATGAGTTACATGACATCAGGACCCCCTTAGGGTGCTCAAGACACCCCAAGGCGCAGAAGGAAAACTAGGTCAACATGCTGATGGGTTGCAGTCTACTTCATTTATTCACCGTTTCATTTGTAAAGCAGACCTCTCCTCCTTTTCAGGATGACTTTCATTTTTATTTTGTAGCTTAGCGTCACAAATTTGTGACAAGGATGGGGATGTTGGTCTTTCGTCCGTCTAATTTGACCTTTGTTAAGAGCAACATATTTTGACTAGAGCTGCACAGATATGCATCAATTGGCTGATATTATCGAGCAATATTGGACCACATCACAGACATATTGGTATCTATGTTTATGTTTTCTGATATGTGCCGATATGAAAACCTTTTTTTACACAACATATAATGCAGAAAACGATGCAACATAATTTTTTTTTTTAGCTATTTATTTCTTTCTTTATCTATTCTTTATGTTCTTAGTGTGCCCTTCTAGAATTGGATGATAATGTGATATATAATTTATAATATCATTACGCAGGCCTACTCTTTTATCATAAAATTATATGTTTAAGAAAGCAGCCTGCAGTAAAACCGGTGCAAAATCGATACACGATCGACATTGAAAAGCTATATTTTCATTTCCTCTCAAAAATTGAGCAGTTACGCCGTGATCGGTGAACCTTTACCTTCTAAATTCACTATGTGTCGGTCTCAAAAAGCCCATCGGTCGGGCCCGTATTGTTGAACATTAGTAACCAGTCTTTAATGAAACTTGCTTTGAATATTCAAGGTTCCCAGAGCATTAACACTTTCATTTCGGACACTCCATGGCCTTTTCTCCACTTTCCGTTTCATCCAAATCAGTACTTTTTTGTACAAATAGCTAGCATCACTTCACTGCATTTAAGTTATTTACAACAAAGAGACACAAAGAGATTCAGTAAAACACTTATTTATGGAAACCTGTCAAATATAAGCCTTCCTTTGACTCTGAATTCACTGTGTGTATATTTTAGTTTGTTGCCTGTACAGTATACACTGCAGAACTCTGTAGGCACTTGCCCTTCATGCCTCCAGGAGCTGGGTGTTGGGGACAAGAGAGGTTTTGTGTTTGTTTAGACACTTTGTGTCCCACGGGACAGCGACTGCCGACTGTGGCTGTAAATGTGTTTTTCATGCTCTGAGCCCAACAGAACGAAGAATTAAGAGGGCTTTTTAGTCTGTCTGCTAGTCAAGGTCCTCCTGAAGGGAGGCTGTCCACTCAGAGGAATCCATTCATACCCAGGCTTGTGGGTATTGAAGGAATTCATTCAATTTTATTTATGGTATCAAATCGCAACAAGAGTTATCTCAGGACACTTTACAGTAGGTCTAGAACAGACTCTGTAATTTACAAAGACCCAACAATTTCCCATAGGCAAACATTTGGTACGACAGTGGCGAGGAAACACTTCCATTTAGAATAGAATGCCTTTATTGTCATTATACACAAGTGCAGTACCTGTGCAACAAGATTGAAGCAACCTCTTTAAAGTGTCGACAGGAAATATAAATATATAAAATTTAAAAATATAAAGTATAGGTAGTGCAGAAAAAAAAGAGGGGGTGCACAGTCTTGAGAGTATCTACATATATAAAATAGTTTTGTATACACATTGCACAAAATATAGTTTGGTGTATCAAACGTCCTGAGTATTAAATATTGCACAGTAATGAAATGAAATGGTTAAGTATTAATTATAAATAAATAAATACTAAATAAATAAATATTGCACTGTAATGAAATGGTTAAGTACTTAATAAATAAATAAATATTACACAGTAACAAAATGAAATGGTTAAAAGGCAGAACCAGGCTCTTTGTGGTAGGCATCTGTCACTGCCGGTTTGGACACAGACACTGATACAGATATATGATTTAGAATAATTATAGCAGTAGCAGACTGAGCCTTCTTAGGGTGTAGTGACACATAGAGACAAGGTGTCTACACCCTGAGGAAGGCCCAAGCTGATGCGCTTTGGTGTATTTTGAATATCTTGCCCTGTTAATTAAATGCCTTTTATCACTTTTTGTAACCAACCCAGAGGGTATATAGTATAGTTAGTCCACAAGACAGCTGCTACATGCCCCCCCGCAAATCCCTCTGCGGCGCCGTGAACCCCTCTCCGAGCCCTCCGCCTGCACCTCCACATATGTGTGGCGACGCAGACCGCAAGGACTGTGATTGGTTCGTCCTGTGTGTTGATAGTCGATAGATAATCGGTGGGCCGATATTATCCGCCAATATTAGGCATTTCACGATTTTTGACAATAAGAGCATTGTGACCATCTTAATTAAATAAGATGGTCACAATCCTTCCCAAGTGTCGGACCAACAGACTCAAGGACTCCTTTGTCCCTCATGCCATCAGACTCTACAACTCGTCACTCGGGGGGAGGAGGAAATAGGGCAGAGAGGACCATCCAGCCATCCATCCATAAATCCCTGGACTTAAATTAACACCTGGTCACTTTATCACTGGACTCAACACTGACACTGATAATAATTCATGGTCTTTTTTTTGTCTTCATTTGACAAATGTTCTTATTGTTGTTGTTGTTGTTATTATTACTGTTATTTTGTTGTCTTTATACTGTCTTTTTTATCTATTTTTTTTCTTGCTAAAACTGCAGCTGGAATTTTCAATTTCCTTGCGGGAGTCATCCCAAAAGGATTAATTAAGAGAAGTTTAAGTCTTATGAATAAAACCACAAACACAGGAAATGCCGCCATATGGTACTTTCTGAATATTTTTAGAATAGTTCTTGAATTCATGTAGCTTCAGATCACAGTACTGGACCCTGCTGTCATGCTCAAGGGACTAAATAGATTTTCACATGCAATTAAATGCACATTTAAACAGTATTTGTTTGAAAACGCATCCAAATCTTTCAACTCTGATTATATGCAAATACTGTACATAGGCCTAATTTCTTTTTTTTAAGATTATTAGTTTTTTTAATTTTTTTTTCCCTTAATAAGTAAAGTGGCCGCAGGCTGGATTCGAACCCGTGCGCCGCAGGACTCAACCATCATGGGGTGAGCGCACAAACAGAGTGAGCTACAGGCCGCCCTTACATATATAATTGAATATTTTCAGCAACGTCCGAATCTGTACCGTCTGTACTCAAGCGGGGCATTACATTTTTGTACTAAACCGCGATTACAGATGAGGTAGGAACCAATGTGTTTTAAACAGAACCGTCGGAGTGAAGCGCTGACGGAACGGAAGCCGAGCCCCCTCCCCTCCTCCGCAGTGTAGTCTTTTCGGTCATTCGTTTTGCTCAGCCGCTGCCAACGGAGCAACAGCCGTGGACGTATTGTTATATTAACAACAGCCGTCAGAATAGCAAAAATAATGGAAGGTAAATTAAACACAACTCAGGGAGGCTAACGTGTCACTGACTCAGAGCTTTAATAAGTGTTGCGTTTAGGTGGGAGCAACTACTGGGAACATATGCTAGCGTTAAACCAGAAAATTACACAATTTTCCATTTGACTTAATTCGCTGTTTTACATTCCCCGCATAGTTAAACACATACCTGTTGCCTTCGTGTGCTGTTCAGCTGCTTAATTTGCCCTTTGAATGCACTGTCAGGACGGGTAATTGATGTTTGCCCAATTTTTACGCTTAGTTGTGCAGCTTTTATATTTAGTTATCCTCTCAGAAAGGTGTTTGAGATCCTGGAAGCTTGTTCTTGACCGAGCGGCATCTCCTAGAGGCGGGAAAAGTAAAACCGGAAGTGCCTTAAACCTCCAGCAGGGGGCGACTCCACAGATTGCATAAGAGAAGTCAGTTTCTTTAAAAGTCTATGGGGCAACACCCCACTTTTCACTTGTTTTATCATCTCAATAAATATTTTCCTAACAAGTGTATGGCCTCAATCGCTCTAGTTTCAAGTCTTCTTAAATACAGCATGATGTACATTTTTGTAAATCATGGTCCCATTTATTTAAAAATAGACAATAAAGCAGCTGATGCTTTGGGGCGTGGCTACATGACATTTTTTTTTCTTCTTCTGCCAGGCTAAATACTGTATGTTTCAGTAACAGGGTTGTAGGACATAACTTTATTGCAGAATGTCCATGTTGTGTACAATGAGCTCACATACCCTTCCCCATACATAGAGATTGGCATGGTGTTATTTCAGTTAGCTTAATAGCTTAATTGATTTGCATTGAGAGATGATCTTATGGAAAGTTCCCCATGCCTATCTCTATGTATGGTGAATGGTATGTGATGATGGGGGGTTATTTTATTCCAAAGGCCAAGGGAACTTTATTAGGATGCAGAGTATCCTGGATCCATGAAATGACTGACCTTTATATGACAGACAGACAGACAGACAGACAGACAGACAGATAGATAGATAGATAGATAGATAGATAGATAGATAGATAGATAGATAGATAGATATTGATCCCCCCCAAAAAATGGGAAATTATGGTGTTACAGCAGCAAACATATCGGTCATACAGCATAGAATATAAATAAAATACTAGGATACAATATACATGAAATAATAATAAAATATAAGAATAAATATTTGAATAAATGAATATGTACAGGATGGGACAAGTAGGTCCCCATTTACCTTCCTGCAAAATTGTGCTGGATGACTTGGGTCAACTGGTTGAAAATCGTCAACTTTACTTCTTTAGTGTTTAGTTTAGGGCAGCACGATTAAAACCACACTGCTGCTGGCTCATGCTGCGTTCCACACAGTTTTTAACCTGTAAGTTACGAGTTAAAGTCACGACTCACGACTTGGTAGCGTTCCAGTCCCAACCCTTCTAGCTAGCGCTTACTGATACAAGCACTTTACAATGTGCTGAACTACATTACATTCCCTATTTATGTCTATTTCCTTTTTATTTCTCACCGTTAATCCCCGGCATCTGTACAGCATCAACAAGGGTCGCCATTGTTGTTCATGTGTGTGACGTCAAAGTAGTAACTGGGAGTACAACGATCTGGTTCGAGTTCGCTGGTAGTAACTTATGTGTTGGACTGCTCTAGAGGGCACTTTCACAGGTAGAAGGTTGTGAAAACACAGGTTACGGGTTGCCAGCATTAGCAGCGTCATCCCCTCCCAGCTCTGCTGTCCACATATGGTCACGTTTAATGTCATGTTTTTCTGCAGAAGGCACACTTTAAAATTGGTGCTGTAGAAGTTAATCCACAATGTTCATGGTGGCCGCAACATCTGACAACTATGAGCCAAAGACAACAGTAATGATAGTTGGCAAATAGCCAATCAAATTGCAGCATCCACACTTTGGGCATTTGACATAGTGAGTGTGCTGCTATATCCACAGAATTAAAACACTGACTTTAAATTTTTGAATTGTGATACATGACAGCAGCAACCACATGTTTTATGTCATGCTTTAATCCAGAATTAGATTATATTAATTAAGTTACTCAGTGCACTAAAACCTTGCTTTTTTGTTGCCAGCAGGCGGGACTTTGCTTCTGCCTGGGCTGAGTCCAGAACGCCTGACTCGCCCCCTGCCCTGGATCCCAAGCAGGTGTGCCTTAATACCTGTTCATTCAACGGCAGCCAATGACAACAATGTATTAGCTCTTATTTCAAATAGTGGATATATAGTCAGTTCCACATCATCATTGATTTTTATAAGAAAAGAGCCCAACACAGTTTTACTCATTGTACACATTTATGAAAAAGCGTTTAACAATAGACAAAGGCTGGTTATTTGTTTAACATATATTATGATATACATAACTACTTGACTAAAAACATGGATTACATCAAACTGAATAGTGATTTTTTATTTTTTTTTTTTTTTACGAATAATAAAAATATTGCAAGGCACATGTTAGCATAAAAACATCAACACCGCTGTGAAGAAAACATTTGGCTCCAGGTTGGTTTTTTTTTCATAGTGGCTACAGTCATGACATGTCTGTCAAAGTTCAATATCAAAGGCGATTTATAGGCTGTCCTTATAGCCTCCACAGTCTGCTTCACGCTGAGATCCTCTACAGCCGGAAGAGTCCATGACAGTTATTTTGATGAGCAAAAAAAGGACACAGGAAAGGATGCCATAATAATCTGTGGCCTAACTTTAGGCACTGTACTAAAAAGCTATTTCCAAAAACATACACAATAGATTCATAAGGAGAGGTAGCCTGGAAATCCAGACCCAAATCCGAAAGATTAAGGGTCTGGCATCGAGTGATGAGTCACCCATCTCGAGGGGCGGCACCAAGCGTGCATTTGAAAATCTCACTGCACGCAATTGGATAACACTACAACCAATCACAACAACACACGGGGTAGGGTATCCAGAGCCCCATATGTCATCCTTCATCAGATGCACCGATGTGATTGGTGCAGCTCGGCTACAAGGGTATAGCTAATGAGCAGCATTACTCGATGCCAGAGTGACTTGCTGAGAAAATTCAAATTGTGCTCTCGCGAGAACTCTGGATTTCCGGGGTAAAGGAGAGGTAAAATACTGAGCGATTTCCCACAGTGCAGCAGGAACACGATAAAGCTGCCATGTAAAAGCTGTTTATGCTCAGGTTAATCCAAACCAATAATGCTGTTTTTTTTGTAGTGAGGATATAACAAACCTTTAGTGAAAAGCAGATTAAAAAGGAGCCAAAGTGAAGAGCACAAACAGGAAACGAAGCAAAGTAAATATGATCTGAATGCATTGTTAGACCAGTTTAAATCTCCACATTCTTGGCACTAAATACTCTGCTTGTCAATGAAAGAAATATTACCATCTCTATGGAGATAGGTCAAGTTAAACATTTTCCCTTGTTTCTATTGTTACGGACGTTTGTGTAGTGGAAAATGGACTTTAAGAAAGTCCCCAGAGCCTTGAAATGCACTTAAGGATAATAAAACTTTCAATTTACAGTAAGGATACTGTATTTCCTATGGACATGGCTTCACTTCAATTAGTGCAGCTCTTAAGGATTGCTTTAAAAAAAAACGAAGTGCTACAGTGTCAAATATTATTTTAAGATGCTTTATACAAGAAGGCACGGATATATTTATATGACGATACTTTTAAGCTGCCGATTCAGCATGAAGGCACACAAAAATTTATATGATCATGCTATATGCAATCATATAAATTAATGTTTGGGTAAAGCAATATATATTTTACGGTGTTTCTATTTTGTATAACAATATAGGAGAACTAAACAGAAGTCTATACGGGTGCGGACAGAGTTGTATGTAGGGAGGATCACCTGTGTCCAAATTTAGGGACTGCATCCTCAAGTCTGCATTTTTAAAAACATTACAACATAACAGGTTGACAGGGCTGACTCTTTTCCAAGGCTTGAAGAAGTCCATCAACCATTTTTTTTAAATGGATTTAGGCAATAACTTGTAAAGTCAATTGATTACATGCTGTATTTATCAAGTGCTTTCATTCTTGTGGTGGTAGATGATTAGAAAAGACATTACATGAAGTGCACATCTCTGAAGGATGTGGATAAATGTAAGAAGAATCCACAAGTTGTAGCGATATATCATCTTAAACTGATACTGTACAATGCTTAATAGTTGTCCATCATATGGGTTTCATCATTTTGTCATCTGTCTTAGGGCAAGTTTGTGGTTATAGATCTGAACGTTTTTTTACTTAAAAGTTGATAAAGCGCACTTAAACGCACCATTAGTTTTGTTAAATGTCTCATCTAGAGGGTAAGTCCATGTTCAGTGTGGACCCACTGCATCACTGAGAAGTTGGCCCATTGACATGGGACATAGCTTTTGTCAGTGTGGTTGAGCATTTTTGAGAAAGATTAAGGTTTCGCTAAAAATACATCAGTTTTTGGTTTGACATAGATTGTAACCTTTTATTCTTCTTCTTTTTTTACAGTCTTAGACTGTAACTGCCAGTTATATGACTTTCATTCTTGCAATCACTGAGCATTTTGTCTAGACGAGTGAGTGCATAATTACAGTTTGGGGGAATGTGGCTTAGTATGTTTGACAAGCTTGAAGTGATTTTTGATGGACTGATTTCTTAAAGCTCAGTGGCACACTTGCAGTTTACTTTTAGTTCCATTGGTTTTTAAACATGAGTAAGATGCATCTAAAAAAACACACAAGTACAGGTCTTAATTAGCAGCACTGCATTCAAATTAACTCAACTGTAGCTTTTCTTCTAGTTTTAAAAATGTCACTGAAATGGAAATAATGCAATAAACCAAAATGTTTGCATCCCTGACAGAAGTTGGAAAGCATTCTCCATAAAAATGAATTTACACTGCATACATGGATTACACGCTTAGGCATTGTGTACATATGAGATTTTTGTGAGCCAAAGCAAACCTTTTGGTGAAACCAATACGAGTACAATTACAGCATGTATTTATACACTTTACATCAACCACATTTAAGGGGTCCATTTAAAATATACAGATTCATTTATCTGTAATAATATTAAGTTCAAGGTACAGTTGTGCGTTCAGGTAGCTATAACTATCACAGTGAGTCTTTACACTCATTTTTATAAAGATGATGACAACTTCTCTTAGAAGTCTCCACTTTGTAAGCATCAAAGTTTAGAATGATTATATAAAAAAAAAAAAACTGCATGTTCGTTTTTTTTCATTTTCAGGTATTTATACTTGGGAGATAAATACATTTATGTCCCTGGCTGAAAACAAGGATGTGACTAAAACCTGCTTTCCCTTATAAAGACCTATTTCTTTGGCTATTTGGATTTATGTGATCAATCCTCCTAGCTGGCTTAAGCTCCATCCTGGTAAATGCACTTGTGGCTTCATACTTCATTATTACAATAGTGTATCTTCACTAAAAAACTGACAAGCAACAGCTTCTAAAACATTACAGACTGGACAAAGTATAAATGATACAGAGTGATATAAAATATATGACAACGAGGGTAAGCATGAGAGTCCGTGGATAAGCACTGATACAGGCAAACTATACTTAATTTTGACCTCCTGGATGTGTCGCGACAGAAATAACAAGATGGCTTGGCTCTACTTTGTCAGGTACACAGCGGCAACATCAAGAGCAGGAGCATTGAAAATCCCATTGCTTTCAGCAGAGACTCTGTCACCCTGCTGAATAGAGCAGAGAGGACACGTGGTTGAAGGAAAATGCGGTCAAGAGTTACAAGTCTCACAGAAGTTTTTTTTGAGATAATTAAGTCATAAAATGAAATGTTCATCAAAAACAACTAATAAATAAAACAACTAAAAACTATTTTGCAAATTGATATTCAAATGAGTTATCAGCACTTTATGCAGCACACTACACGTCAATAATTTGGGTAAATTTAAGCTTTTAACTTAAAAAATTGATTTTTCTATTGGATAAAAGAAATAAAGATTCATGCTTTTGTTTTAAAATTATTTTTTTCTTTATTTATAATGATTGCTAAAAACATTAAGTCACATTTACTATTTAAAAAAATATTTTATATTATACTTTACAGTATATTGGTGCAGCTTATTTCTCATATTAGGAGAATGTGCAACATTCTTTTTGTTTTATATCATGATAAATATAATTTCCTTGGGCTGTACCTAAAAACAAGCACTTTAAATGTAGGTTCTTAATTGGCAAACTGTAAATGGCATTTGTTAATATATTCTGACATTATATAGACTAAACAATATTTCTTTAATTAAAAAAACAGAACTGACAATAAAAATAATCATCAGTTGAGACCCTACATTTTAATATGGACTAAAAATAATTATTTATAATGAATGATCTTGTTGGGTGGAATTATTTGTTTACCTGTGTGTGTCTTTGGTATTCCAGGTAGTGCTGAATGTTGAGTGTGTGCTCTGTAGCAGGCATGTTGGGCGGAGAGGTCAGAGGGCTGATGTTGACGTTCTCCTGGTTAATGGCTGATGTGCCCACCACAGACTCACTGTGTCTCCACTGGAAGTAGCAGGAACCTTGAGGAGGACTCTGATCCAGAGACACTTCAGCCCTCCTCAGGGGGCCTGGAGGCCCAGGCAGAGCCAGGACGTCGCCTCCTGCTGGCCCAGATGCAAAGTGCTGGTTAAACATGCAGCTGTTGTGAGTGGCTGCCTGGCCACATGCCAGCCCTCCATGCTGCTGAGTGGGGTTCAGTCCTGTTACATCCCTTGGCCAATGGCCGGCAGCATGTGGGAATGTTTGGCTTTCTGGTGTTAGGCTGTGGCACGCTGGCATCAGCTTGTGTCCATTCTGCATGATGCTAGTGTGGGGCTGCTTCTGCCTGTGGCTCTGTGGCCACTGCTGAACCTGGTGGTTGTGCATTTCAAAAGAGGGGCTTCCTTGCAGACATGTTGTGGCAAAGGGAATGGGAACATTAGATGTGCTAGCAGAATTGAAGTCACTGCACGGAATCAGGGCTGGCAAAATGTCTATTATGCCAGGCGCTACGTTGTTTGGTTGTTGAACGGAGCTCTGCAGCAAATGTCCATTTGCTGCTATTACAGGAGCTTGGACATTGTTTTGAAGACACTGCAGAAGTCGGTTGGACTGTGTCTGTGCTGAAGTCCCTTGAGGGCAGCTCATTTGGCTGATAGATGTCTGCCCACAGGATTGAAAAGGGGCCGAGGTGTCAGGGACAGTGAGCTCTGGGAGCTCTATCGACGGGCTGAAAATGTCCTGGAGCTGCAGCTGTTGAAGAGGGGGCAGGTTGGTATCGACCGGAGTAATCAGGGGACCGTGGGAGAGTTTCTGGGTGCTGCTGAATATCTGAGTGGACTCTACTAAGCTTTGCCCTGTAATCGCTGAGCCAGTCATTGCGTCCTGCTGGTGAGCATAGAGACCATTAATTGGCGAGTAAGTACGATCGGGGCTCAGTGTTTGAAACAGCTGTGGATCACTGAGACCAGTGGCTGAGAGCCGGGCAGCCTGTGTTATGGGGTCCTGCTGATTGTTGTTGACTGCTGTGAGGCAGCTGGGAGGGCTGCCATTTAGACAGTCTTCCCCCTTCTCCTTGAACAAAACCGTATCAATGTAATCAAATATGTCATTAGTGAGGATGCTGTCCAGCTCAGACCTGACATTGCTCTGCTGATCCTGGTCCTGACTTAATCTCTTGAGGGCATTATTCCACTCCATCAGCTCTGCATCACCGACGTCCAGGTTCTGCAATGCTGCGCAAAAGTCACCGTTTTGAGCCATTTGTTCCAGGTTGTCGATCACAGCCATCACTGACTGCTTGGCTTCCTCCTTCACTACAACAGGGTCACTGGTTGTGGCTGTAGTGCCGTCATCTTGCCAGGAGTCACTGGCAATGCTAACCAGCGCCTGGCTGTCCATGAACACCTGGTCCACAGGTAGAGGGGTGTCCACTGTCCGCGGCATGTAAGCTGTTTCATCCTGACTCAGGAAGCAGTCCAGCAGAGAGCCGGGGGTCACATCCTCCTTCATTTTGTTAACGTTGCTGAACATTTTGTTGAACTGAAACTGTTGAACGTCCACCGTGGTGTTGTTGTTGTAGAGGATGCCCTCTCCTGTGGTAAGGTTGAAGGGAAGCTGCAGCCTCCTCTGACGCAGATATTCCTCACCCTCAGCGTTGCTGAAACAGACGAGAATAGAACACGTTACATTACTGACACCAGTCCTCCACAATATAGGTGCAATAAACACATTGCGAAAAGGCTGCGACATAATGCGAAAGACAGTCAGATTTTTTGTATTAGTTGAAAGAAAATATCAGTAGAAAACTTTAAAATGTAACTGGCATTCTGTTTTCAATGATGCCTTTTATATTTAATTCAAAGTTAAATTTGTTTGATAAAAAAAATTTGGAAATGATTGCCTTTCATTTTTTATTAAATTCAACAAGTTGTTTGTTGTATTTTAGCATCATACTGAAAGCAGTTGAACTGATCACAAGACATGTGCCCCATTGAACCAAATTTGGTTGCAGTTCCACAACAGTTCCACTGGGGGTGATCGCAGATGAGGGCAAAATGAATGGGAGTCTATGGAGCTAGACGGCTAAATTTGTCTCTTTCGCCTGATTGTTGTTGAGAAATTTCAGATGTGATTGTGGTTTTTGCAATTTCAACATGGATTATGGGTCGAAAAAGGAGGTGACTTAGAGCTTTAAGGATCTTTGGCCGTACGATGTGTATGATGTCATTTTAAAAGCCTTTTTGGAACAAAAAAGCAACTTAAAAAGAATATAACACCCAGCAGTGTGTATTTTCTTAGCCTCCCCTTTCGAATGCAACATTCAAATTACTAGGCAAAAAATTATATCCTGAGAAAAGTAGATTTTGAGGGGTATAGCTCCATAGACCACCATTCACTTGGTACTCATCTGTGAGCGCCCTCATATGGAACCAGAGCGGACTGTACTGCAGTCTCTCTCTATTCCCTGGTGACTGACTGACAGGCACAAGACAAAAGCATCTGGTGACAGTCTGAGGCTGTAGGGAAAGACAACTTCATAAAACACTGAAAAGCAATTAAAAAAGGTCATGGAAATAAAACAGAAGAATAAGATACAAATAATAATAATAATAATACAGCCTTAATTGACACCAGATCAGTGTTATAAAGCTTAGTCAGAAACCCCGGTGAGGTCGCGTTTATTTTTGCCTGTGTCATCTGATTTTTATAAATTCAGCAACCAAGAGAGCCAGAGCCAGTGCCAGTGAAGTACTTAAATGCTCAAACACTCACGATAAAGCTCTCTGATATGCAATGATGAATTCAGGTCTTCCTCCTTTGTAGATCAGCTTGGCGTTGGACTTCACCCACACCCAGCCACGCGACTTACTCAGGAGCCTGAAAACAGTGAGACCGCTCTCTCCTGTTTTAATCACTGTGATATAAAGACAAAAACACAACAAGATGGTTGTCAGTAAAGTGGCTGTTGTAGCTATTCTTAAAGGTCAACTAGGCATGTTTAGTTTTGCCCTTCATGGTTTATTTATGATATAATGTGATGTACTCTTCTTACAGCTTTACCATAACTGGAACTAAAGTGTGTTTTTTGAAAGGAATAAACAGCAATGTCAATCTGGGAAGTAGCTGATGATGCACGCAGCGTTCCACAGATTTTCCACATGCAAAATTGAACTCAGAATGTTAACACATCTCCACTAGCAGAAAAACTGTCTGCTATATTCCGCAGATTATCATTCTGGATAACCGCTGAAAACTGTAAAAAAAATAAAAAATCTGCAGATTCCATTTGGGCCTGCTGATGACATATTTTACTACTGCTAATTATTAGGGACGCACCAAATCCAGATTTTTGGGATTCGGCCGAATACCGAAACAAATACCAAATCCTACTCCCAACCTCAGTCCATTAACACAGTAAACACATTAATGAAGTAAACAACGCCCACAGCCTATAAAATAGTTCAATGTAACAACTTAATGATGAATTCACACGCTTTATTCACATCGTAGGAAAGCACATCGCTATTGCCAGATGAGTGAGAATTTTGTTTGGCAGATTTTGGCTAACTAGTTTATGATGAAGGCACATTGGGTGGGTGAAACAGGTCTTTACACTGGAAACTAGCATTTAAGCATGATGTATCACGTATAACAACATCAGTAGCTATAATTCTCATCATATTTTCTTACAAACAGAACTAAACAAATATTTTTCTTTGGGCTTCCTTTCTAGTGAGAAACACTTGTGGATACATAGAAGTACACTTAGCTGCCTCTTGTTTGAGTACCTCTTGCATCAAACAAATAATGTGAATGTGTTGTTGCATCTCCATTAAAAACCTAATAGTACTCATATTTAAAGTAAAACGTACTGCGGATGTGGTTGTCGGCACAGTACATCATGTCAGCTGCGTGGATGAATTGGTAGCCGGAGCCTTTCATACAGAGTTCAGTCTCTGAATAGCCCAGGATAATCTTTCCCCTGGAGGGAGACAAAAGGAAAAAACAACACGTTTGTTAAGCTGGAATGAACTGCAGTTAACGAGCAACAGTTGAAAACATTAGAAATTGTAATTTTAAGATAGCACCTGCTATCAACGGCCATGGGTGTGAAGTCCAGCTGGTGCTTGGTTTGATAGAGGAGCATTTTGGCTCTGATCTCCACAATGGTTGGAGGCTGGACGGGCATAGCAATGGCAAAGAGTGCCAGCTGAGATTTTTTACAGTCCCCGTTCAAAACCCTCTGGCCATGGAGGTACTTTAGTCGCCCTTGGAACTTTAGAGCCTGGTTTGGGTAAAAAAATAAATGACATGATTAACTCAGGGGGCTTAGCATTGAAAGAGGTTAACAAAACAAAAAGGGTTATTGTGTTTGTTTCCTGAATATTTCATAAAAACTGCATTATAACCCCTATTTTCCACCGGGCGTTCTGATGGGCGCTTCAAGTCAATGCTTGATATTACACCAGTCGCATCACAGTGCGTCCCGGAGGCGTGCGTAAAGCTGCTCTCCGCTCTGCTAAAGATACACGCCAGGCATAGTTTCACACGAGCAGCGGGATGTTCGGACAGCGGAAGTTAAACAGCTAGAGCATCCAGTCAATTTACCAAAAGACCCC
Source organism: Percina caprodes (assembly GCA_013375575.1). Lineage (NCBI taxonomy): Eukaryota > Metazoa > Chordata > Actinopteri > Perciformes > Percidae > Percina > Percina caprodes. Next base: position 466,364 of record JABXJD010000015.1, read on the forward strand.
TCTCCCCCCAGTATTGTTTATGTCTTCTTTGGACGACGAGAGATTCATCTTGGAAAAACAATACAACGTCACAGATCCTTTTTATGAGGACAGTAACGCCAGTAAAGAGAAGGTGTGGAGTTCAATTACAGGAGTGCTTGGAGTGGAAGGCAGATACTAGCTTAATAAACACGCAATTGTTCTTTCAAGTACTTGTAGAGACAATAAAATCTGTGAGCCGGGCAGGCAAGGCACTTGTGAGATACTCCAGGTGGGGTGTGGCGTGCGGCGGAGGATGGAACAAAAAACGCGGCGCAGCACGGACACGCTTGGTGGAAAATCCAGGTAAAATGAGTTTTTTTCAATTCAAGCAAAAGTAATTAAGTCACATTACACTTAATTTTGCCAAAAGTGTCACTATAACTTAAAATATTGTACAAACCAGAAAGCCAGAGGAGTTGTCCAACAGGCAGCGGAAGCGACACACAAAGCTTCTCTCCAGGAAGGACGAGTTCTCTGGGGGAAGCTGCTCAGGACTGTACATCACCGTACTACCACAACCCTTCAACACTGAGAACACAGGTAGAATATAAAACACTACATGTCAGAAGGGCCGGGTACCGAATTCAATACTTTTTAGCCACCGACCAAATTTCCTCTATAGTATTGAAAAATACCTCGTCATTCAATACCAAATTTCTATACCTAAGGAGTAAACCTCATGAGTGCGCCAACCAAAGTTATCATAGTTTTTCATTTTTTATTAGTTTTTATTTCGTTTAACTTTTTATTTTCAAATTCAGTTTTAATTAGTTTTTAAAGCGGGTTTGCTAGTTTAGTTTTTACTTTTTGAAAATGCTTAGTTTTTGTTTAGTTTTTAGTAGTTTTAGTCTTTTTTGTAATATGGGTTATTGGTCGGGGTATTTGAAAAGGTCAGAAAAAGTATTGTGTAATAATAACACAACTATAACGTCACACACTTTTAGAAATATCTATTCACAATGTAGTCAACAATAACACCAGTACATACAGTGTACATATGATGATGAGCACAGATATGTAAACAGCAAACACAAGACGCCGCAGTAAGTGCAGAATGTGTTTGACGTGTTCCAGGAGAGAAACCTAAACAGCCAACAGACTAAAGAAGACAGACATCAACAGGTGTTTTGAACTTTGGTTTGGGTAAAGTGGTGAACGTTTTGAAGCCAATCGACTCACACAGTTGTGTAGACATCCCAGTATTAATCCACATATTAACCCACGTTCCCTCCTGCTTTTGGTGTTCCTGTGTATTTACTAACCCTGTAAATACGTCTGTATTGGTCTCTGTCCTGCGGTTGTCTCCGTCATGCTGCCTGGCCTTGTACTCATACATCCGTGCCCTTTACCGGGTTTAGCTTCTGTTTTGGGGAAAGGGGGCTTGGCGTTCTCCTTTACCTTGTTAAACTAAGCTAGGTAAGCCTTTGTGTTCGTTTCTTTTGAAAGAATTTTTGTTTCCCTGTAATAAACTGTCCACATATTTTACCACCTTTCTTGCAAGGCACTTGTTTTTATCTGACAGAGTCATAATCAAATAGGACTCTGCCGCTTTCTTCTGACTTTGCGGTACCACCATGAGACCAGGCAAGGGGCACTAACTGTTGTTTGTTGTGTTCAATTTTATATGGAATGTTGTAATTTCTGGGTTCCCAGTCAGAAACTATACATGTCTATGGGAAATGTCAAGGTCGGAAAGATAACGTTATTTGCTCTATGAAAGACATTGACAAAGACGAAAACTAAGGACATTTACTCTATCATTTTATTTTATTTTAGTTAGTTTTGCAAACAGACATTACAGTTTTAGTTTAGTTCTCGTTTTTTTCTAATGCCTCGTTTTTATTTTTACTTCAGTTAACAACTGTTTTTAACGATTATAACCTTAGCGCCAAGAAGCATGCAGCATGCTTGTAACAAGATCTAATAATGTCTGTGATTGGTTGTCGCATTGAGACGGGGCTCTCATAGAAGGAGCTGTAAAATAAATAAAAAGATTTGTGCTGTAATGTGTAATGTTGTCATTTCTTATTGTTTTATAAAATTTGTATCGGAAAAAGTGTTGTTTAGGAACCGGTATCAAAGTCACGGTATTGGTATCTATATTGAATATTTCGGAACGATACTAAGCCCTACTGTACATATCAGAACCATTTACCTGATCCATTGATTTATGTTTGTTATGTTATGTCTTGTTCACACATAGGAGTGGAGACTGAGCTTATGTGAGAACCTGAATAAAAAGAAAAAGGCATTACTTTTTCATTCACAGTTCTTACCATCTACATCCGTGCCAGCAGATGGGGGATTTAGAGCAAAGTGAAGCTGCTGTCTGAACAAGGCCCGGTCATCAGTGTGGATGAGCTCAAACACACTCTGATGAACCACATCTGACTGTCGGCACAGGAGAGAACACAACATCTCATCAGCAATTCAAGTCATTTAGAGACAAGGTCAAAATCCATCTCCTATCAAAGTGTTCATGGTGAAGCAGGAGTAGGTTTGCAAAACTCTGAATATTATAAGGTGGAAACCTTCGTTGGGTATTAATGGGAAATAACAGGAATAAAATGGAAATATAGGGGGGCGGGGGATGTGGATATTACACCAGTCCATATTGCGATTTCAATAAAAGTCTGATTAATTGTGCAGCCCTAAAATTAGGTTGAGGTGAACGTTATTAAATGAGTTCACTCATTTAACACTGTATTGAACTTTCAGTGAACAACAACAAAAAACATTTGCTATTTAACATCCCCCTGCAATTAAAAATACTTCACATCCTCTCCATGGACTTCTTCTAAGTTCCAAGCTGAATTGCTATTTAATTTCATGTATGTGAAAGCAGAGTGTGCTGCCGAATGCAGTGCATGGTTACAATTCAGTTAAATGGGCGTACTTTTACCCAAAACATCCCACAATAAGACTTTGTATTGCTTTTTATCCATCCAAATATGTTTACTAATAAAAGGTATGTTTTTTATATTAAGAATTTGCTACATTTCCAAACTTCCTGAGTTTAATTTACATAGGATTTTACAACAGGCTAAAGCATTAGTGTTTAGAGAGCATATTGACCATATAAAATGACAGCTCAAGAGTGGTTGGGTATAATAAGTTTCTATTGACGTTTGGAAAATTTGTGACTGATGGGATGACAAAATCAATAAGTAGAAAAATATGACAAATACATACTCCTCCATATAGGCCACAAGGGGTCACTGAGTGGTTTGATGAATAACTCAACCGACCTAACATTGATAGACCCAAGTGTTAGACAGCACTCACCACCACCACTTCAGTTTGTCTCCACTCTCTTGGCTGGGGCATGAATTCAAATAAGGAAAAATAACTTTCAACTGCAATCTTTCAAGTCTAAAGGATGACTAAAAGACCCAAAACAAATACTGTATATAATACTAGTTAGCCAGCATCTCACCTGATGAAAACCCAGGTAGTCCTTGATTGTGGAAGAGACATAAAACACAGATCCTTCTGACGTGACCACCATCACAAACCCGTTCAACGCCTGCATAGGGAACAGACAGTCAGAGATCAGTCAGAGTTTTCACAAAGTAGCTTTAAGGAGCATATACAGTGTGTGTAAATGTCTCACACACACATGCACACACAAAATCATTCATAGGACAAGCAGATGCCACACACGCCAAAGGGCACAAACACATTGTAAAATAACATCATCATGTAACAAGAACTGTGTTATTTTTTGATTGCTGCTCATTTTTGCGTTTTACTTTTGTTTGATTGTAATTACAATTAGGGGTGCACCGATCCGTTATTAAGATCAGATATCGGCCCCAATATTGAAATAACAGCTTGACTGGGGATCAGAAAAAAATGAACAGAACCACGGGCAGCTCCAGTTTTCTTTTTTTCATCCCAGCACATCCTATTTCATTCGTCAGCAGCTTGTGTGTCGCATACGGGAAGAGTTGAGTTAACCATTAAGCAACATGGAGCGAGCCAAAGAGTCGGCTGTGGGTGGAGATATTTCACTCTTGCCATGCCAACCAGTTCGTCAGCTGTTTGCAATGTCTGCAAAGTATATGTTTCAAGGGGTGGTGGTAGTACTGCAAAGTACAATACTACCAATATAATCAAGCACATCCAAAAGCACCATGTTATTCAATACATTACTTCTATGTTATTTTTCCTTAGTTAGGAAAGTAATTTTAGTTTTGGTGCCTTTAGTCTCTTCCATGTGGTGGAAGGAAGGTATAAGTAGTATCAGATCGGGTATCGACAGATACACGAAGCCCAGGCATCGGTATCAGGACTGAAAAAGTTGGTATGAAAGGTTGTTCAGTTTGAAAATGACCACACTAGTTAAGAAGAGGAAAGTCTAATCGATACATATATTGTTATTGTGCATTGTTCATATCAGTTCTGACTTGCAATTAGCATTTTACATTTCAACTTTCACCAGTTTCTAATTGTGGTGTTTGCAATGCGGACCTGGACAATTCTGATCAATGCAGTAAGATAAGATAGATTTTATTGTCCCGGATTAAATTTGTCTCGGACAAAAAAACAATATCTGCTGTTTAAAGAATCCAACACAACATAGTGCATGCATACAGACACACACACACACACACACACACACACACACACACACTATAGCCCTTATTGATATATATATATATATATATATATATATAATGTATTATCAATGATTCTGATAAATGAATTTAACAAATAAAAACAAGTTTGAGTGTTGGCGTTGCATTTCACCAGAGGGCGCTCTACAACTCAAAGGACTCAAACACTGTTCAAAGGACATTAATTTTCATATCTTAAGTTTGTATTTTTATACATTTTATTTAACAGAGCTTTAATATATTTTGATGTTCTTCTGTTCTGTTGTGACAATAAAACAAATTATTATATTATTATTTTAGTGAGAACTCATAAATAACTACAAATAACTAATGTTAGGGAAATCTGTTTATGTTTTGTTACACATTTCTGGATATCTTTTTTTTTAAATATATGTCGGCTGATATATCGAAATATCAGATTTTTAAATAACCACATATTTGTTTTGGCCTTTGGGTATCGGTCGAGCTCTAACACACACACATACTCATCACATCACTCTGCATGGACATGCTCACGATGCATGCAGAGACTGCCATTAGCCAACAACATTGTACACTGCCTGTTGTATAACACATTATAATAGTTGTCATAATATGTGCAGAAAGGGTAAGCCGCCTTATCAACATAAAATCCTTGTAAAAGAAAAGTAAAAAGCAGACTATACTTGATTAAACTCCGCTACAATCAGGAAGTGTCTGTTTTTAAAGCAGATGCAATAAAACGGAGTTTGTATATATCTGACTGCTTGAAGTTGCTACTTTACCACTGCCTTGATCGGTTAGTTTGTTGGTTGGTTTTTGTTCTAATGGCTTTGAAGAGAGCATGGAAAACGGCTTCCGTTCCCTGCCGGTGAAAATATTCTAAATATAGCGTTTTTTTTTTTAGGTGTTTAAAATACATTTAGCCACTGCCCCCGTCCAGAGCAGGACATCACTTGGCTCATGTGCCAGTACTCTTGTCTGCCTTTCCAAACTGGGGGTGTGCCGAGCGCCACCTACTGTAGCTAACACACTGACTATGGAGAAGTACCTCACACAACCACACTTCAAAAGATCCAAACTATCCGTTTAAATCCCATTCTGTCAAAATCAAAAACTAATATTAATCACTATGTAATGTTATGCTACTCTTTTACCTACTGTCCATTATGCTTTGCAGAGAGCACACTTTGCAAATTCAAAATAACAACCACCAGCTGCTGATTCTCAAAGGTCCTTTGTATTACACAATCACTGCCCGTTGTGATCACTTTGTAGAATAAAGTGTGAAAATCTAGCTGACAGGTGAGCGTAAAAACAAACATGGTGCAGGGCACTTGACAAAGCACGGGTTTTGTTAAGAGCCACAGAGCGTAACCACGCTTTGGCAAGAGTCACCAAGACAAGCAGCCTCACCTGTCACAACGTTCCCCCGACATAGATAGAACTGGATTGGGTCTACACAACACGACTAGCGCACAAATAAACAAAGTCTTTACTGGGCATTTATACACCTGCTAGCCGCAGGCAATTCAGTTATCATCAGGCCGTGAAACCTTTTCTTCCACGTACGCAGTAACATTGAAACTGCATAAAGGTGCATTTAGACTATTTTCAATCTGAGCCTGTGCTCTTTGCCTGTTGTGATCTTTGTGTGCGCTGTTTAGTGATGCCTTTAGACTGAAAGTTGTGGTGGCAGTCAATCTGAGAAGGTAATTGCACGTCACCTGACCTGCTCCTCCTGACCCCAGTTTAAATTGGTTAGCTTTGAAGAATAGGTGTTTCTTTCAGGGCTGGAAAGAAACAGGACCCCAAGGGCGAAACTGGGGAATTTCTCTATTGCTTTTTACATTTAAAAATGGCACAATGGCACTCAGTCTACGCAACTACTACTGGACAAGTCTAAGAGATGCTCAACTTACTGTTGTACTTTATTTAATATCATATTATATGGTGTTAATATTACATAACATTGCATCAGATAAAATTGTGCAATATAACAAAATTGTATATAATGCAATTATGCGTAGCATTGTGCTTTGTGCTATTGTGTGGAGCAACAGTTGCAGACTGAATTAGTGACAGCAACCTTATAAAAATGGATGAAATATGCATTTACAGCAAGCATTATGATAATTCAGACAGCTAGCTAGACTATCTGTCCAATCTGAGCTTTTGAACGAACACGTTCGACCAAAACAAGTTCCCTCCAGAGGCTATTTTGCAGAGGCATTGCATCTGGCCGCCCAAGACAATTTTGATTGGCTTGAAGAAATGTCCATCCTGGAATGCTGTGTTGACTAACCAGACCGTCCTGTGCAGCGCTGTCGAGGTAGGTCTGGCAATGCGAGACTACTGCAAATGTGACCATTTAAGATACATTAGCGTCTGAATGGGTGTTTTCCCCTTAGAGGTTAACGTGTCTTACCTGGAGCAGTAGGTCCCCCTCAGAAAAACCTGCGGTGTCCATGCTGTTCCCATTCTGCCCGTTCACTCCAGAGAACATGAGACTGCTGCTGCTGTTCTTCATGGTTGCTGCACAGAAGGTGACAAAACGGAGGGCAGGGTCAGCAGATGTAATATTAACATCTTTCACGGTTTAAGCTTTTCTTCTACAGCAAAATTACACATCGTTTCCCTCAGCTTAATCAACTTTTTATTAGTCATACTGCAGTTTTTTTTTTTCCTGCCAAGATACACTAATCCCTGAGATCTCACATCACTGGAACTGAGTACCTTGTGTTGGAGGCTGATTGTACGCAAATCCACATTTTTTATCCACATTATTGAAAAGATATGGTAAAAAAAAAATGTACGTCAAGATTTTACTAGATATTAGTTGTGCTAAATCTATTCGACACAACGCACTGTTGGGTAAAACATTAAAGAGTCCCTTTCACTTGGTTTAAATAATTGGAATTTAGAAAATATAGTGGTATATAGACATATAGACAAACTGGTTTGTCTGTCAGTCTTCTTGTTTCGTTGCCCTACTGGATGTCTTTCTAATGATACACCACCTCCTGACCTTTACTTACTTTAACAAACCTTCCCTAAATAATTCCCAAGAAAAGTGAGACATTTGGACATAGGTGAGTCCCGTGCTATTTAGGCTAACTAAATAGCATCAGAATTTTCTTTTTTCAAAGTCAGTTTTCTTCCAAAAAGGCCAGCAGCCTAGTCTTTATTATAATAACCAAATTATCTTGATGACATGCCAATTCTAGAGCTGCACAATTAATCACAATTGTATCAAAATCACAATATGGACTAGTGCAATATCCAAATTGCAGGGGGCGCAATATTTGTTAATGGCAAAATGTGTCAAACCACTCTCAACTAAGTATTGTGGTGGTGCAGGGAAGTCCTAGCTTAGAACTCTACCTATCCTACAGACTAAAGAGAAAATCTTGATTTGGTACAGATCCTCCCAAATAATCACACTATAATAATTTTAATTTATTTTAATTGAGAATAAAGATAAAAAAAAGTGATAATTCCTTCCTCTCAGTCACAACAACAGTTAAAATAATCACAATTAGATATTGTCCTCATATCGTGCAGCCCTAGTCAAATCAGCAGGTCACTACAGTGGATTTCTACAAGACGATAAAAAAAACTTGGGCACCCAGATAGCTCAGTTGGTAGAGCGGGTGTCCATATATAGATATGTACTCATTGATGTAGCGGGCCAGGGTTTGACTCCGACCTGCGGCCCTTTGCTGCGTGTCATTCCCCCATTCTCTCCCTTTTCATGTGTTCCGCTGTCCTATCAAATAAAGGCCTAAAGTGCTCAAAAAAATTAAAAAAAAGACTATAAAAAACTGCTGGTTTAAAGGGAACAAAGTAAATGGAAAATGCTTTTTATATCTCCTCTACTCTTAATGTCTTTGAGAGCTGCTTCTTATCATTTATCCTTGACTAGTAAATTAGAGAGCCATAAATCACATTTATATAGTACTATGTAAGATAAACAATAATGTCTAAAATGTGGTTTTATTGCAAATCCACTGAAATACATTATATGTTATGGCATTATTTAAGTCATAAACTACAGCAGCACAGATATGAAAGTTGTATCTGACAAATAATAAAGCACAAACCAAGCATGCAAGCAAGCAAGTTTGCTAGTTGCAATACATGGCAGTAGTCTGGTTTCTGGGTTCAACACTGTCAATGTATATGTGTATATGCAGTAGGGGTGCGTGATTTCTTGACTGGATATTGTTATCGCGATATCACGTTGCGCAATACTAAATCGATAGTGTCGCAATAAGTATGCAGTATTTTTTCATATTTATAGTTGTCAATATCATGCAACACTAATATGCAGGGGATTTTCTAAATCTTGCATCTTGCCTGGAGCCATATTGTTTGTAGTGTCTTGACTTTTACACATTCCAGATGCACACTATGTAGCTTGCTTGCTTACTCATTTGGAAGTAAAAAGTCTATTTGATAGCTGAGAATGTGACTTGTTTCATATGTGCCTCAGCATGTTTAAGGCTGAGATAGGCACAACAGGTTTGTTCTCTAAGGCTTTAGATAGATGGATGCTCCTCTGCCTCCTCATATAATGCGGTTACTTAAGAGGCCTGTCCACCAATCACATATGGACCTGTACTGAAACTCTCAACCTCTATCTGCGCTATTTAAAGGTCCTGTGACTTACGAAACCTAAGTAACAGGACACCACTAGCATTCATTTGAGCCAGTGGGTGTCGAAAACATGTCAGCCAGAGAACAAAGCCAGTTTAGACAACCATTTCCAGGTAAGGGATTATGGAAATCTTGGCAATGTCTCTGTTGTGTTTTATATTAGGGAAATGTGAGGTGCTTGTTCTTTTGTTTCAAACTTCCAGTGTAGGCAGAAGTTGTCACTTTGTTAATACTACTGGCAGTGAATCACATGTCCACATTGAATGACAGCCTGCACCAAGTAATTTCTCAGCTCCACTGTTTGTTTTTCGCTTTACCTTGGCATCTTGGTAAAGTCACTCATCCCTAGCTAAAAGCCTTCTCACTGCTCGCCATTGTTCTCTGGGAAGCACCGCCATGTCGTGTCATGTTAAAGATCATTGCTTCTCAAATTCAGAAGTCATTTGCATGTTCATGGCTGCAATGCTTGAACAATATAATAATAATATGCAAAAATATGTAAATACAATTATAAATTACCTGTGGCAAGGCAAGAACAGCATTTAGATGTTTACATCCCTGTGGTAGCACTTGAGTTTCTGTACTTACTGGAGTTTTATTATGAAACTGGCCATCATAAGTTTGAAAAATGTAGGATGTATCCTGAATATTAATGGCTTGTATGATTTGAAAAGGTTAATCCACACAAAATGGCATACTGTTCCCTTTTCTATTGTGTGTTGCCTTTTGCTGTTACATCCATGTGGCCGCACTGTGGACATTATTCTTTTGTGGATCAATAAATAATATGAATGTAAAATCATGAGTGTGCAGCAGCATGAAAAAGCAAAGCAAGCTATCTCAATTGTTGGTCCCCCGCCGGAAGACAGGTTCTCATTGCTGGGAGAACTGATCTAGCAGCCTGCATATCTGCACACACACAACACATACACAGACATAACACACACAAACACACTCGGCCCTCTTGCATCTGCCCCTAGGGGTTTTTTGTAAGCAATAGCCGACAAGAGCGCTTCCCTTATCTGGACGGCCACTACAGGAAAATCCCAGGATATGGCCTCTCCCAACCCGTCCGTCCAGTCCTGTCACGCAACTTGGGGCCCTGAACACTCCCCCTCAAACACAGACACATAGACACTCCCTATCCTTTAGCTAGAACTCACACAGTGTTAACACAAACACCCAGACCTGCAGCCTGACAATCACCAGTCTACAACACACAAAGCTGCAAGTCTGACACAATGTGACCCTTTCATCCAACCACTATCAGCATAAAATGTGAGTTACATACAAACCGTCAGACAAACATTCAAATCATATTAGAATTCAACTGATTTGCACACACACAGGCAAACGTAGACTCCAAGTCCAAATTCTTTTTTTCCTCTATTCAGTGTTTGCGTGAGTATGGGGGTCTCATTGTGGCCGTCTGGCGCCTGTTTGATGTCATTCTACTTTTCTTCCCCAGTGGGAGACTCTGCATCGTGTTTTCCTCCCCATCGTTTCCCGCTGCTAACAGCAGCAGTTTATGACACTGCAGAGTTGCTTGTGTGCACTTACAGTTCTACATGCAGCTGCAGGAGAAACCAGAGCTTGACCAGAAGTTGGAAAGACATTCCTATAAGTTTGTGGGAGGCAGTGAAGGAGAAAAAACACAGAATCCCACTAACATCAAATATACACATGCCTTCACAGAGCAGGAAAGGGGTGAGAACGAAATACTGTTGCACGATATTTAGTTCAATAGTGTTTGTTTGATATAATTTGATTGTATCTGATGGTATTGAGGTCTGAATAGAAACTAAAAACAGATTTATTCTTCTTCACAGTAGCAAAAAAATGGCACAGGCAAAGCAAGC
>JABXJD010000015.1:482500-607500 GCA_013375575.1 Percina caprodes
CTGGATGTTTTCAATGAACTTGGAAAGCAAATCCACATTTTTCAGCAGCAGTGAGCCACAAGCCTTTCAAAATATCCAGTGCTGCCTCATAAAGTCACGCTATGAGGCGAACAGTCCAACTTTCTCAAAAAGATCTGCCATTTTAAGGCAGCCATAAATAGCTTGTATCATTATCAGGTCTTTAAATCTCACTCGTATCCCTGAAATTGCTTAGGTTCTTTCCTCTAAAGCCTTTTTTCTTTTACCTAACAATTCATGGGATCATTATCTTATATTCTAGGCGTGCCCCCACTCGAACACCCATCCTAGGCTTACAGTATGTTTTGACTGGGATAACCCCTGAGAGTCAACCTAGTATACAGGGACCCTCTGTCTAAATGTTTATGGCACTGTATAGCACTGCATGAATCCAGTGTTTGTAACTTTACTCTAAGCCATGTAGGAGGTCTTTAAACACACTCTCAACACTTTACAGAACATTGCATCTGTGTAATCCCTCCACTGCTAGCTTTTCATGCAAGTGCAACAGTAAGACAAAGACTCAGGCTGTCCCTGTCTGTGTAATCCTATTTTTTAAGCCAGGTCATTCTCCTCTGAAGTTTACTCATCATTTGACCCTGTCTCTGTAGTGTTGTCTGTCTTCATTTATTTACTTGCATTTCCCTAACATGTCAATGTTTGTTTCAGCATAAAAGGGAAGTGTACACTCACTGGTAAACATGCAGTGAGTTACACTCATGCTTACAGTGCACCTTCTTTTAAATAACAATGAAAATGATCTTATAATGGAACAAACGGTATACCCAATATCCTGAATCATATCTGTATCAGGCCATCTGTACCAGCAATAACCGCCATAAGGCAAAATAAGCTAACACCACACACCACCAATTCACACTTCCAACTTGCTTCTATTTAGACATTGGTTTTACCGTGCAAGTTGTTTTGTACTTTTTTTATTTATGTAGCCTGCTGTTGCTTATCTATTTATCTCTTGTCTATATATGTCCTGGTTGCAAAGCACTTTGCTGTTTTAAATGTGCTATATAAATAAAGATGACTTGACTTTACCATTCATCTCATTGTTTCTCCAGGTTTCACTCTTTGGATTCATTTTTTTTTTTAATGGGTCTTCATGAGCAGCAGTTTGTGCCCAATATGCTTTTAGAGCTCTCAATCATTTCTACAGTAGCCTCCATGATTCTCCTTGTGTCTTCAACACATGGACAAATGAAGTCTTTAAAAACTAAGAAATATTTGTGACAATCACTTTTATGCCTATTTACACAACACTAATATCATCAAATGAAAGGACCTCTGTGAAATATGGTCAGTAATCGGATGTACTGAACAGATAACGTGCATGCATTGATTAATGAGCACTATTTTTTATGAACCACAGGATGACTCCAGTAAACACTCGTCCTGTGGCATCAGGGTTTTATTCACAACTTAACTAACTTTGTAATTTAAAAGATGTTTTTGCCGCTAGGGGTCTCTCAATCAAAACAATAACAAAAGATGGAGATTGGTGATGTGAAGTAGTGTGGGATCATGGGAGTTGTTGTCTTCCCCACCATTGTCATTGCAGTCAGCTTCGTTCAGGAAGTGTTACTAGAGGGCCAAATTATTTATTCCTCTCCAAAATGTATTCAAACTGGTAAAAACACTGAATAAAGAAGCTCACATTAACAAACATGTTGCAACAACTAGTAACGTTAGAAAAACTACAACACCACACCGGATCTAGCTAGACCGCAAATAAACAACAGGCACACCGCACACAAGCCGTTTGGGTTTGCGAGCTGGCCAAAGAGTTACGTTTTGAGTGGATGGCGAGCATGAGACAACGAAATGGATGCCAATAAGATTCTGTTGACTCTAATCAAGTGTCTGACTCGAGAAATCAACACCCTGGTTGGAATAAACTGATTGTATCCTGTCCTGCTAAAGGTAATATCAAAGATGACTTCATTGAAAGTAGACAAACAAAACGCAGTTCCAATATGTAACCTAATAATGAACAACAGACTGTTTTTGGCATTGAACAGCCGTGTCGCACAAAGGAGAAAGTTGGCATACACTAGGCCGACAATGCATATTGTCAGAGATGTATCACAAGTCACGCCAATGCCAGTGCCAGCAGGGAAAGGGTGGGAAAGACTGTCTATGACAACATGTTTGACGCCAGTAAAAAGCATTCAGGGGCGTTCTGTTTTAATCCACAACCTTATACCACTTTCATACAGTAGACAGGCGTTGGACATATTCATTTGGGACAACTATCTTGGGTTAACAGCTGACTGCTACAGTTGGTAGAGACTCCAGTCTGCAGTATAGTTAGAAAGCTACAATTAAGCAAAATTACATTACATAATTACATGTTACCTTTCGCTTCTTCTTTTCACCCACACGTGGACGCTTTCTCTCTTTAACTTTCTTCAATGAGTCAAAGTTTAAAATGATTTTTTTTTTAACATCATTATCATTGACTTAATAAAGAACCCTGGTCAGCAGACTGGGGGCCAACAACTTTTAACCCAGGTCAGGGGGAGTGTCATGAGGTTGGCTGGTGTTTGTTGACCCAGATTTAGCACACGTCACTTTGTCAGTAATCGGAGGCAACCTCCACACACACATCAATCCATCATACTGCAATTAAAGGTGTAGTCCATTGATTTACATTTCCATGAAGTTCACAAGAGACAGGATAATAAAAACTAAAGCAGCGGGGGCTGATGTATCCTGCCTTTTTAATGGCAAGGTCAGGTTTAAAAAAAAAAAAAAAAAACACTTGTACCATCAGCATCTTTTCACTGCCAGGAAAACACCCGACAGCTTTGTAACTCCATATTCCCGGTTAGTAACTAAAATGTTCTGTAAAAGCTGAGATCATTCTATTAGACTTGACAAACTCCAGAGCCACAGAAGGCATTATACAACACAGGCTGCGCGCAGAGCACTCCGTATGACTGACATAAATGGACATTTATATGCGGAAGATTGGCGAGAAAGCACTGTGCAGCCCATATTCTAAACATGTTACTGGGATCATGCTCATGATTGCAGGAAGCACAATGTGCAGAACTCAAGATGGCAGACATCGTGAAGGGACCTGTGAAAACACTGAACCATCTCTGACTGGTACGGTAAACGTAAACCAAAGCCGACATGCTTCAAAATGGTCTCTTCCATTGTTTTCTCTTTTTTTTTTAAAGTGCTCTCCAGGCTACAACAAACTTCCTGTTCTTCCATTTACCAAGTGGTGCATATTTGTCTCAGGATACAATGAATATTTTCAAGTGGAGGACAATAACCGGCAGACTATCTACACAAGGTAAGTAACGCAGCATTTAATCAATAACTTAGGTCAAAGAGAGATTCCTTATTAACTGCTGAGAGAGCACAATGAAGGAAACTGTTGGTCTACAGTGAGTGCAGATCTACAGTGACAAAGCAGCAGTATTCACGTGGTGATGGGTTGCACATGGGCTGTGTGATGTGACATGTGATTTTGATCCTGCCCTCCATTGCTACAGGGCACAGAGCGTCTTTTTTAGTGTGCCTGAGTACTGCTGCTGTCAACTGAACTGAAGGTGAGGGAGTGAAGAGTCAAACAGTGTCAGGGAGACGAGCAGAGGCATAAACACTGAGAAATTGCAGGAAGATATATGCAATGTATAAAGCTGCACAAAGAAGAAAAATAACATGTCAGACCAGTGAAATCTCCATGACTGTCTGAAGAGAAGAGAATGACTTGCAGTTTGTTTTTCAGTAAAGTTCAATGTTCTGCAAAGAAACAAATGCCACTGAATATAATGTTCAAGTCTGCAGTACTTAAGAGCTTCCCACAGTGTTAAAGTTTATTTGTGGTCAAAAACACCAGACTAACTCAGCTTGAGAGCAGCACTGCATTCACAACCAAAACTGATTAGAGATGTAAACTTGCTTTTACAAAAGGAAACACACTAGTACCACAGACTTTTAAATCAGCACACCTTTAAACAATAATGTCATGTTGTCCATGTGAAATTCAAGGATTATTTTTGTAAGTTTATTTTTTGGTTATTTAAAGTGCCCATATTATGAAAAAAATCACTTTTTCTGGGATTTGAGATGTTATTTTGTGTCTCTGGTGCTTCCACACGCATGCAAACTTTCCATGCTGTTTTGAGTGAGATACAGGTTTCTAAATGTCCTCTGACTTCAGCCTCCGGGTGAGCTGTTCAAAATCTGCACCGCTTTCTACGTAACTAGCCGAGATGAGGTGGCTAACCGTAGCACATGCTAGCGTTAGCATGCTAGCTCGTACTCAATGGCAAAACACTGCTTCAACACACACTAGTTCACCATAATTTACAAAATAACTACTTCCATGTCCCTGTTCTGCAGGTATCCCACAAGTGGCCCTCGTTTAGAAGAAGTCTCCCAGCTAATCCTGCCTTGTACTGACCAAAGTTGGAGAAAGAGTTATCTAGCTGATGTTATCTACTTCTATTACCTATCTACTGCGCATGTGGGACTCCCAACAAAGATAGTATAGAAGTAAGATATGTCTCACTCTGTAGCTAAAACAGAGACCTAAACACACAGGGTGAAAACAGGATCTGCAGCAATGTGCAGTACAGCACAAATATGTTTTTTTTTTTTTTTAAATGAAACCATGTAAACCTATTCTTGAAGTTATGAACCTGAAAATCAGCATAATATGGGTGCTTTAAGGCCTTTATTTTTATAGGACAGCTGAAGACATGAAAGGGGAAAGGAAGGGAGAATGCATCAAAGGGCCACAGGTCGGAGTTGAACCCGCGGCAGCTGCATCGAGGAGTAAATCTCTATATATGGGCGCTCGCTCTACCAGGTGAGCTACCCAGGTGCCCCAAGGATTTTTTAAATATTCATATGTTTGAATCATTTTGTAAAGGCTGCCTAATGTAGTGAGCGTAAATTTTTTCAGGAAGACCTAACTTTTAATTGATGCACTTCTAAATCAATTGAGCTGTTAGCCTAATAAATGTACAAGTTATCATGCTGTGTATAACTGTCGTATATCTGCAAACTAGTCTCTCCTGATTGAAATGTAGCTCATATAGATATACGAAATAGTCGTATAGCGATGGAGTCTAATCGCCAAAGACTTTGTAGTTCACCCAGTGCTGCAGAAAGAAACAGTTTAATTTCTGTTTTCTGTACTTGTTTGTGTCTGCAAATGTCACTTTGGTGTAAGGATGTTTTCGGTTGACCATTTTGCTAGACCATTGTGGGTGAAAATAACAACAGTAGGAGGATATTGCAGATAAAGGCTTCTGAACCCAACACTTCCCAATAAGATATGTTTCAGCAGTAATGCGAACCGTAATTGGGGAGAATTTAACAACATTGGTCGCCAAGATGACGCCAATTTCTGCAGCAGGGTAGGAAATTGGCACCCGCCACCAGCCAATGGCGGGTACTTTTTCAAAGTGGCGGGTGGCTTTGCCTTGTATACCAGCCACAGTGGCAAGTGGATTGTAAAACATTCTTAGTAACGGATTGGACAGCTTTTGTCAAAGAATGCTATTGCTAAGCAGAGATGGCAAAAGTATTCACTTCCCGTACTCAAGTAGAAGTACAGATACTTGTGTTAAAAAGTACTCTGCTAAAAGTAAAGTGGAGTCGCGTTACGTTACTGCTAATGAATCCCCAACATTTCCAGACTTTGCCGCTTCATAATAAAAATATTCAAATACCAAAATAACGGAAGGCTTTTATTGAAGAACTTATGAGAAATGAAACCACTTAAAAAGCCCTGGCTTTCACCACGCATATTTCCATCATCTCCAGAATTTTGTCAAGTGGTTTTCAGCGCTAGTCCATGACAACATGTAGTTGAGCTGAGGTACAGACAAAAAGGAAAATCTGTAAAAGCCCGCCGCAGAGTCAGCGGTAGCTGTTGAGGGCAAAGTAAAGAAAAAGAGAAGGTACTTTTCGAACAAGTGGCACATTGATGAAGGAAAAACGAGGGAATAGTTAGCCTAGCTACCTTCCCAATGACCAGTCCATGCACTGGACTTACTGTTGAACCTACACGTCATCACAAAATGCAAACAATTCGTATTGGTCATATCAAGTGCACTGCCATACAGCTGGGGAAGACGGGACCCAAGGAGCAGAGTGTGTACAAACCCAGCAGATAAATCCTACTGACTTTAGTGATCACCTGATATTCCCTCTAGCGCCACCATGAGGTTGACATTTCAGATAATTTGAGGATACCAGGAGGATTATCTTTGTATCCATCTACAATGAAGAATGTGTTTTTCATCCACACCTGTGTATCTTGTATTAATATAAGTATGCCATAATAATGCTGTTTTGGGCTTGAGAATTATGTTCAGGAGTGAAAATGTTTGGTAACCATGGTGACTGTAGATCCTCATCATCTCTAAAGATGGTAAAAGAAACCTTCCCCATCTCTTTACCTCTAAGCACAATATAGCCATTGTTGGTACTGCCTTAAAATCTTGGAGCTAAAATATGTATTAATTATAAAAAAAATAATGTATTGAAGCAATTAAAAATATGATTTTATGATGAATTTTATGATTTTTATTAATTAGAATTCTGGAAAAAGTGGCTGGTAAAAAATATAAGTGGCTGGTAAAATTGGGCATCTACCAGACACTGTGGCTGGTGGGCAAAAAAGTTAATTTCCCACCCTGTTCTACAGTCACAAATAAAGGCTTTCAAACCAAATACTTCATAAACAGAAAATGTTTCAGGAGTAATGTGACCCGGAATTGGGGAGAATTTAACGACACTGGCAGCCAAGATGACATATTTTACTGCCGTTAGCATGTAGTTACATGCCACAATGTTAACACCGCAGTGGCTGAAAAAAACCCACTCCAGTCCTGCCTACTTGGAGTAGATGACCAATCATAGTAGACTGGCTTAGAGTTGGGTAAGACTTAGCCGAGAGGAGAAAAAAAACTGAACCAGAGCGTTCAGTTTTACTTGGAAATCTGAACGTTTTAGCTTCTAGATTTGTCTAAAATACGGTTACCTTATTATTTTAAGTTTTGGCCACGTTTAACTTGACAAGCCAACAATGACAGAAAACACAGAAAAAGCATAATATGCCCCATAATATACAACAGGAGCTGAGGCAGCGTGCATAAAATCAGCAAAATGCATGTCCATTCTTGTGTCAGATTTATAAAGCTACATGCACACATTGTTCTCTTTAACACCGACCTCATTTAAATGGCAAGGGGTGTGAACTGCAACATGCACTGAACTCAACTTTAGACTTTAGATTCAGTCTCTCTTTTTAATTTTTACTTCTTTTTATAGAACTCTTTTCTGGCAGCGTAAAACCATGTGTTTGCATGTTCTGAAGTATGCGTGAGCTGCACACATTCTCAATGCATGTTCACCTCATTTATCAACACCAGTTGATGGGTGAGAAATTGCATGTGCATAGTGTTAGTGTTTATGCATAAATAAAGCATCTGGCCCCAGGTGTTTGACATGACTCCACTGATATTCCACATGTGCTGTCCGTCTATATATAAATACAGTCAAGTTCTAGTTTTTTTTGGAGTTCAAAACCATTTATTTGAATGTGTGATGTATTCTGTTCCTCATAGGGTACTAGATAGAGACATATGTTGACTGATTTTGTCCCCTCCCGATAAATCACGTACTGTACACATGTACTTACTGTACTCAATGTAACTGTGAAATCCATAGTAGAGTTATGTATTGCCTGCTATCCACCAGTTGCATGTTATCTCTGAGATATCTAGGACACATCCTGAGGAAAGACATTTCTGCATATTCATCACAACTGTCTGTTAATGGTGAACCAGACGCACCACTCCAAATTTACGTTAAGCACGTAATCAACGCTGGGGAAAAGTTTATTATGTTTAGAAATGTCAAGTAGTAAAAGCCCTTGGAAAACTGCTTATCTAAAGTGATTAAATGATGGCGCAACTGCGGCACTGACAAAAGTAGACAAAAGGGTGTGAGAACAAGCAGCCCTGGAATGTCACAACTGCTCTGACAGGATGTAACACCTTAATTCATACTGAAGGTTCACACTGCAAAAGACTTGGCTAATTACATTCTGCAGCTACAAATGTTTTGATGCATTTTGTTGTTTTATGTTTACCTTTCATTACATTCAGCACTTCGTTGGGTTAACGTTGCAAGCTAGGTAAAAACTAGCTGTGTAATAACATTACATGTAATAACAGGTTGCATGAAATACATTGTGCTAAAATGTACCAGCACCCTCTACACAAATAAGTGTAGGTTCATGAAAAAGGAAATTTAATGAAAATGTCTGATTAAAACTTGGTGTTGGAATACATTCTGTGCACATTTACGTCACTACATCACTGACTAGCAAACTAGTCTCTGATCCATCCGAGATTTAGTAGGTTTTTTTTGTCCTAGCGAGAGCGACCATTGAGTGCAACATGTCCATCTACAAGACCACACAGGCAAAACAATGCACAGGAAATGAACCAAAAAGTAACAGAGACACGGACACATAAATTGTAACATCAGTGAAGCTTGAGGCAACTAGGTAATTTACTCAGCAGCTAGTCTGCCAACACCTCAGCTAAAATGTCTGTTTAATTCAAAGAAAACTATCATCTGTGGCTGGTGGAGATGTTATATGCATGACGCACACATAATTCCACATGACTCATCAGGTTTTCAAAGCCAAGCTGCCTGCAAGTTTAATAAACTTACATTGTGGAGACTTGAAGCTTTTTTAAAAACCATTTCATAATTCTGTTGTGTAGTGACTATTGTACATGTTGCTATGAGAAAGGGTGGAGCAAGGTTACAAGCATTGAGGATGTGTTGTTTCCTAAAACCAGATTGCTGCATGCTTCTCATTCCTGCCTTGGCTCTCAAATGTACTGCTGGTACATTTGCATATGTTACTCGCAAATTAGTTTCAGTTTCACTGATTGTAAGTGCTGGCTGGTATTTCACCTGGGCTGATCCTCACCTTTAAAGTAGCTCTTGACTCTCAGGTAACCCACGCTGAGGCGAAGGACCGACAGCTTGTCCAAACGAGTGCGAACCTCCCCTTCAAAGGGCAGAAGGTCCGTCAGCCGGTCCAGTTCCCCATTCAGCCGATCCCTGTGGCGCTTTGAAGGGTTTGTTTTAACGACTGCATTGCCATCAGAGACCTTTTTACTGTGGAGTAAAAAGAAAAACATATATAGTTAGTTATTGTAGTGTTAAATATGCAGATTGATAAAGCTTGTAAAGCAAGACTGATTCAGTTCAGGCCTGGCTAACCGGCCCGGCCAGAGCATGCCATCTGTTGTGAAGTGCAGTGTGACACATGGCAATTAAATATTAACTTTTAGCAATGCTCCAAACTGACTCATGAATAAAGACGCAGCCATGAATGTAACTCAAAATGCAGTTCAGGTGAATCAACAGAACATCAGCTCCCATGATGAGTGTAAGATATTTTGTAAGACAAAAATGCTAAAAGAAAGAGAGAGAGAGAGAGAGAGAGAGAGAGAGAGAGAGAGAGAGAGAGAGCACTGTGAAGTATTATTTTATTTTTTATTATGGTACAAGATCATTTAGCTTGGAACAAAACGGTATCATGTTTCACCTGTTCAAGTTAGTTTAGCTCTATAATGAGCCAGTATATAAAAGAAAATAGCACTTTGTTTGATTGGCCTGCACAGTGCCTTAGCAGATGATACTGTTTCACCCATGGCCTAAAAATGCACTACCAAGCTGGAATAAACAGCACTAAAAAAAAAAGCAAGACCCTAGTCTTGGCGGTGCCCAGGACATTGAGTCGACGTTGAATAACAAGAAACTCTACCAAGAATCCCAAACTTCTCTCCATAATATAACAGTTCCACATTTAAAAAAAAACAAATCACAAAATATAATGTTGACGTCTTAAGATGGTTCCTTTTTCACACCAGTCTGAGAAAATTCATCTTCTTAGTAAACCTGGCTTACTTTGTATAAATATTTTCAAAAACAAAATTTACATATCCAAACCTTTCTTATGTGCAGGTGCGCAACAAAGACTTGAAGAAAAAGAATATCCAGCACACTGCTCTTGCTGCAGCATCACCAATTATTAAAAGAAACTTCAAAGAAAACTAATGTGTCGGCCCCTCTGGACCTTAGTCAGAAGTATGTTGCACAGAATAATTGACATTGGCACAATAGTTGGCACAATATTTAACAAATACAAAGATGCTATCTATGGTACTGAAGACAAACTGCTGGTAAGTCAAGCAAACAATGTGTATGTTTGGATATCCTCTAATAACACCATTGGCCCCTCTGCAATTTAGCTGCTTCAGGCTGACGTTAGCTTCACAGACGGACAGACTGAGATATTTACCAGCCTGAATCCTTTAAGTCTCAAAAAGACAACAATGAAATCTGCTGCTAAAATTGTCAACCGGTGGATTGTCGGCTGTTTGTCTATTTGAAAGCTGTCTGAAAATAAAATAATGCAATCACAAGGTTGTTTTTTTAGTGAAAGATGGACCAGTATGTTTGGTCTTTTGGAACAGCAGACAGATTCAGTCCACTCTATTTTCAAACATGGAAAACAATACAGTGTTTTTTATTTTCTTCAAGACACAATCTTCAGCCCAGAATAAAAGCACAAAATATACGGTACATTACCACAAGTCATTTCACTGACTACTTATTACTTTCACTTTATGGGGGACAGGGTTTGAGACCACCCATGCTCCAAGTGCAAAATACAATGTCACGAGGCTCGCTGGAGATACATGTCTTACTCACAAATCAGACACACGTGTTAGACCGGGAGTGAAACCAAGTGTCAGTGTAAGAGTGCAATGGGGACGACACACAACACCACTGTTATCATTCCTCGACTACACACCTGCTGAGAAAGACACTTAGCCTACAGCCAGTGTAGGACATTTTAATTTGGAGGGCAACTTTAGCCCCCACTGTCCTAAAAATCAAGGCATTTAAAAAGTATTTCATAATTTAGTTTCCAACAGTCTTAACGTTTTGTGTATTTATTTGTTAAATTAATTGAGTCTTGTGAACGTCAAAAATGCTTACATCCTCAAATGATCAATCACATTAGGCCTGCACAATAAATTGTTATAAAATCACGATCTCGACCCTGTTAGTTGACTTATTACACAATACTTTTTCTGACCTTTTCAAATCCCCCGACAAATAACCCATATTACAAAAAAAGACTAAAACTAATAAAAACTAAACGAAACTAGCAAACCCGCTTTAAAAAATAATTGAAATTAAACTGAATTTGAAAACAAAAAGTCAAAACAAAATAAAAATAATTTATAATAATAAATAAAAATGCAAAACTATGATAACCTTGGTTTGGTACTGCCAGTTTGGTTTTGTCATGGTCAAAAAATTTGTGGCACAGAATCGTGATTTCAATTCTAAGCAAAACAAATCGTGGTCGTTTTCCCAGACTCGTGCAGGCCTAAATCACATGCATCAAAATTAAACTTCTCTGCAATTAAGCGCCAGCTGCCGGCTTAGTTACCGTCTCCTTTCCTCTGCCAGACAAGAAGGTTTTAAATATACAGCGGTTGCAATTTGCAGGAGTGGGGAGTCTAATGCGGTAACGAGGTTATTTACCAAATGAGATGAATGTGATGTTAATAAGCATGGGCCGATCTGTTGTTTAGTTTAACAACGTTTAATGAACAAATCCTAAAGTGCACAGCCCTCTGCCAAAAACATGTCTTTAATCTACGTGCTGACAAAAGCCTCTTTGTGTGCACTGTGAAAGCGATTAAATAATGTTATGAAATATGAATGATCAAGGTTAATTAACTTAATTGGAAACTCAAACATTTACTTGGCCAAAATTCCAATCCTGAGGATGAAACTAATAGTGGATTCTAGTTTTTATTTTTCTTAAAGCAAGAGTCTGCAGCTGTTTAAACTGACTTGAGACCTAGCTGACAGAGCAGGCTGACGGAAGACTGCTGCTGTCCAACTGCATGCATGAGCAATAGCTAGGTCTAACCAGAAGTGCAATAGCAGTAAGTGCAGGATATACAATGGATCCTGCACTATGGAACCATTGTATATGCTGCACTTACTGCTATTGCACTTCTGGTTAGACCTAAACTGCATTCCAATGCCTTGTACCTGTACCTGTGTAATGACAATAAAGTTGAATCTAATCTAATCTAATCTAATCTAATGTACATGATGTGGACACCAAATCCCTGTCTCCCTCTCAGAGCAGCAAACAATGGCAAAAATAAATCTGTCCATGCTTGAATGGATCTGTTTACATTAAAGAAAATTATTATTGAAGGTATTGGATTTATTTATTTAAAGGAGTGAAATACATAGACAGTGAAAGAAATGGACACAGCAACGCCATAGACTTTGACATGCTTACATGTAGTTATGACACAATTGTTAGCCTATTTTTACAAAAACGGGGACAAACGTGAGATACAAGGTAATGGAGCCTTTTATACATTGCCGTGTTTCTTTAGAAATAAACAATGGACTAGGAATCGACACAGGCAATGGAAAATGGCCCAAGGCCAGTAAAAAAGTATGTCAGGCTAGTTGACTGGTCAGTCTCAGGCCAGCACTGGCCAGTGACTGTGGCTCTGTCTACGTCAGAAATCAGCAGCCGCCAAACTTTGGGTGGCGGACAACCCATCAGCTGGGCCACTTCATGACTGGACACAACGAGCAAATAACAACACAATCCATCGAATGGTGAAGTTAATCAACACCGCTTACCATATTGTGAAAAGTGAGCCCCCCTTCACTGATTACAAGAGAATGGTCGCTCTTCTCACAAAGAATGGCGAAGACATTGACTCTCAATACCTCACTGATGTAGCAGGTCGAAGGTAAGTTACTGAGCCAGCTAATATATCACCGCAACTTTATTCAAAACACAATAGATCCAAAGTGCGACTGCTTGACTTATGTCATGAGTGAGTTTGAGTGTCATATCACAGCTAGCAATCACCCCACAAAGTAGCTACATGTAATCATTTGCTTTGAATGCAGCACACCAGATACCATTACACTTATAACTAGCTAGAATGCTAATTCAGAGCTTAAAGTGGGAAAAAAATCCACTTCTTGGTAGAAGAATTACACAGTATTTCCCAGTAATTCAACAAATTGCATTGACTAAACAAAACTGTTTTTGTTTTGGATCAATTCATACTTCTTCCAACCCCAAGAAGTCATACGCTGGATGCCATGTTGAGCCCTGAATGGACAAAAAGATTCTTTAACCGCTTCAGATGTAAAGTTCTTTGCTGTCAAAGTGATACCAAAATTAATGGGAGTCAATGGAATGCTTGTCAGCCTCAGAATATCCCCATAGGAGGTAGGCTTTCAGGATGCTCGCTTACCAACTTGGTAAAATCTGCCGGAATTTCCATCTGCAACAGCGCAATCCCGGAAGAGGAATGTCGTGGATATAGACTACTATCAATGTATTGCAAAGCCTTATATGTGACTCTTAAACATGCTAATTCAGATATCCTTAAGCTGGCGTTTTTTTGTAATTATTTATTAAGAGGAACCAATCAGTGATCTTTATCAGGTTGGCCAAATCTGATCACATGAAATCAGTTTTTCTGCCCTAAAATGCATTCTTAGCGTCAAACTACTTATCCAAGCCTATTACTACCAAAGCATACACTATCTGCAGTTTCAGCCTGCAAATTACCTACCAAAATTCCTCTCTCAATTTCTCTCTGTACCAAAACTTTGGTTAATGATAGGCTATAAAATGTCCTCCTTTGCCACTGAATAGTCTGCAGGGAATGCAGCCTGAACTTGATTGCTGGCTTCAAACCCGAGCTGTACCTTCTCATAAATAGAGCAGGACTGATCTCACTCTCAAGAAATGTCTAACAGAGACAAAAGCCAGCATTCAGAACCATTTTTTTCAACTTGATTTGCTATGGGTCACGGGGTTGAGCAGCAGAACTCAAGACGTTAATTGTAAAAATTAAGGCATATGTTTTGCCTCATCCCTCAATTTGTATTGGGTTTTTCTTATCTCGAGAGCAAAAGAGAAGAGGTCTGAACCCAATCACCTCCGTCTCTGAGTCAAGGCAGGCCATGTTGCACTCAGTCTGCTGTAATGACACTGACGCACATTTGTCTGCTCAAAGCAGGCAGAGCGTCTGCCAAATTCAGAAGGGATGACTCTGTGGCTCAGAAGTAGGAGTGTACTTTCTATACACGTTTGGCTGCTGGAAAACCCAGACTGCAAATTTGGAAATAGGATAGTTTACAAAAGCAAGCCTTAGCCTACAAAGAGCTGTCCAGACAGAGAGGTAAAAAAGAGAATGGAGAACAAAAAGTGAACCAAAGGCAGTTGTATTTATGCTCATGCTGAGATGAAAAAACACTCTTGTTCACTCTACAGAAAATGCAATAAATGATGCTTTCCAATTGCATCTATAGCACAAAACAATATTAAGAAAGGGCATACAAAAATCAAGGTTAGATATGATCTTTATCACTTTGCCAATAAATTGTTAAATATGCTGCATCCAGGGGCTTCAGAGATATGCAGATGTAAAAGCGTGACACAAAAGTATGCTATGAGAGAATATGGATGCATTTTGAAAGAAAACAAAAACAAAAAAACATCTGGATACAATTGGATGCAAATGTTTCTATAGTTGTTTTACGTTTGTTTGTTGCCGGTGACTGTGGGGGGCACCGTTTGAGTCCATTGTATCTACCATCCTCTGGGAGGGAACAAGCCACAAACTCTTAGAGCCAACTTACAAACACTGGCTTCAGGTCAGCTTTGCTCTTGGGCTGAACTTTCTGGCCAGAGTAGTATTCTGGGAAGCAGCCTTTTCTGTTGTCCAATAGGGAAGTGAGGGAGGCACGCTGGTCACGCTCAGTCCCTCCAGGATTTTGCGATGTTGATATCGATACTGCAATGATTTTGTAGTGTTGACTAGGTGCTTTCGCAAAATATTTACACAAGATTTTTGATAAATGATCATTAGTAATGTGGATATAATGACTAAGTGGCTAAAGGCAAATAATAGAACAGTTACAACAGCCTGGTGAGTTCAGAAAATGACATCACTTTACTGTAATGCAGTCTTTTAAACCAGGAAAAGACAACACTTATGCCATATTACGATCCAGCTCTACTCTAACATCTCACATATACCGACAAAACGTACAGCGAAAGACCGTGCAAAATATGTTTGGACTGTTGTGTCAACCTGTATACATTTTAACATCAATGTACGCTGTAACGATGTTTCACTCTAAAGTCGCTGAAAGCTGCCGCTGTTTCAATCCTGTCAGTTTGCTGCAGCGGGCGGGGCTGCTAAATTGAGGAAAGCTACGTTCGTTATTGTAAGTGCAACGATAAGTTAAAGTCCAATAAGTCCTTTATCAAACCGTATGAATGTGTGGCCCAGGCCAGGTTAGGAAATAAACTAACAATGTAAATATTAACAAGCCACTGACACATATGTTCAAATGATTCATTCAATAAATTATTATTTTTTTGTCTTAAATCCACCAGCCATTTTCATATTATACCAACATTTGCAACATCCTGAGCCTTTTTGGTAAGGTCCTAGGAAAACTCAGCCTAGAGTAGTTTTTTTTCTCCCCAGTACAAGTTTCCTTTTTAATTTTAAAGAAGTATACAAAATCGCAACTTTATTGCAGCAAAAAACTTTTAATGCAATTTTTTACCAAAGCTCCCGCGACATCAGGCATTTTGGGCCGCAACAATCTAAAGAAGGTCTGTGAAATCCTGGTGGGACTGCATGCTGTGTTTTCTAACTTTTAGATACCGCTCCACAGTACTCTGCCGGTACTCATCATGACTTTGACCTCTGTACAAAGCAACATTTGTTTTCCTACACCTACACACGTCAGGAGCAACTAGAGGTTCCTTTAGGGCACTTCAACACGTGGGTAAGAATAGCCGGGGCATCGAACCTACCAGTTCTACCCACTGAGCAACAGCTGCCTCGTTCGCTTTGCACTGATCCACCACACAGTCAAGGCTACCTGATGATATATTAGACTGATAGAGGATGAGATATTTTAAAGAGAGATCTTTTATAGAGATGATAATAATATAACATTGATGTGAGTTTTACTTTAAGCTACATTGCTAGATTTTCTAACATACACAACAAACGATGGCATTCTATTGTTAGCTGTGCACAAAGGTTTTATTTCAAACTATGGCATAGATGGAAACATTTTTCCTGAAAGACTGTTAGACAATGATACAAGTATTTCAGTGAGGACTCGTCTTTGAAATTGAAACAAAGGGCAAAGAACAAAGAGCAACTTTGTTGCTGTTCACTTGTACTGTTTTGGCATTCTGCCAAACCTCTTATCAGCATGTCTGCCTGTGTGTGTGTGTGTGTGTGTGTGTGTGTTTGTGTGTGTGTTTGGTCCATTGAGATTACTGTGCAAAAAAACAAAACATTTGCACTAGTGAAGCATATTATGCCTTCTTTTTTATTATGCCTTCTTATTAAGGATGCCATTGTTTGTTAAAAAAAAAAAAGAAGCTTAGTCACACAAAGCATATGACTTATAATCCACGTACTCCATGTGTATTTAGTACACATTACCACTGTACTCATGGGGGGGCTTTTTATGAACGATATACACTTTAATTAACTCATATTTCTACAGTAACCTGTAGGAGTAATGCTACTGCTGAGAAACAATACTGTACAGGGCTAAAATAAAAAAGAAGGACCAAGCACATTCCACTTTTTGTGTTGTTATAACACAGAATATAACTACAGTGTGTATTCTGCAGCGGTGCAAGTACATCAAGACGAAAGCAATGCAATAAATCACTTTCAACTTGGGAGACTATAGTTTGGGTAGAAATGTGGGCTTGTGACGACATGATGGTCCCCATGGGGAACTTACAGTGGCTTGCATAAGCTTACACACCTATGCTAAAGTTGATAAAAAATAGGAATAAAAAAAATAATGCCTTAATTAAAAAAAAAAAATTGGAAAATCCAACCTTTCAAAGACACCAATTTTCGTAAATAAATAAATGTTCTTCCTTAAAATACAGGGGACATAAGTATACACACCCTTATGTTAAATTCCCATAGAGGCAGAAAGAGTTTTATTTTTAAAGGCCAATTATTTCATGGATCCAGGATACTCTGCATCCTAATACAGTTCCCTTGGCCTTTGGAATTAAAATAACCCCCATCATCACATACCATTCACCATACATAGAGATAGGCATGAGTAACTTTCCATAAGATCATCTCTTAATGCAAATCAAACCAGCTATTAAGCTAACTGAAATAGCACCATGCCAATCTCTATGTATGGGGAAGGTTATGTGATGATGGGGAGCTATTTTAATTTCAAAGGCCAAAGGAAAATTATCAGGATGCATAGTGTCCCTGATCCATGAAATAACTGGCCTTTAAAAATAAAAATGAGCCTGCCTCTATGGGAATTTAACATAAGGGCGTGTATACTTATGCATCCTGTATTTTAAGGAAGAACATGTATTTATTTATAATACATTATTCATTCACAAAGGAAATTGGTGTCCTTAAAAGGTTGGATTTTCCTAATTTTTTTAAATCAATGCATTAAGATCAATTTCCAAAAGATGTTATTTTATTCCTCTTTTAAATCAACTTTAGCATGGATGTGTAAACTTACGCAACCCACTGTATGAGTAGAGCCCGACCGATATATTGGCGGGCTGACATCATTGGCCGATATTGGGCATTTCCTTATCGTATCGGCATTTATAATGGCCAATTTAAAAAAATTATTGTGATAAATTAATATTTAAAAAATAAAAACAGCCTGTCAACCATGTTATGAGCGTTGGCGTTGCATAGTTTGTCCACCAGTTAGTCAGCTGTTACACAAACTCTCGGGCAGTTCAGTGCTTGTGTTTCGTGTTTAAAAACGTTCTTGTGGCAGCAATAGAGGCAGTGTTATTTCCTGTTTACTGTACGGGACAAGTCTGATCACCGCCGGTTACATAACTGGCCACCGCGGTGTGACGTTGGGTTGCGTTTCTCCAGAAGTTGAATCTGTCTCAACATTATCACAGTATTGAAGGAAAAACAAAACAAAAAAGAATATTCAAATCCCAAAATTTAATACATACTCAACGAACGAATATCCTAATAGTCAAATATTCGGATCCAGCCCTTTTGCAAATTTACAAAATAGTTGCTGTAAGAGTTGTAAGAAGTACTCAAATTATGCTTTTTGGCTTTTTCCCTTTACTTTATAGTGTTATGTATCTTTTATGCGCACGTTATAGGTTAACAAAGTAAAAAAGTTCACCCCAAAGGAACTTACCATCTCCAACAGAAAACACTGTTTATAAACTGCTCCAAACAGCTCTATTGTAGTCCAGCCTTTATTACTGCGACAAACATGCCCTCATACTCTGCTTCTGACTGGCTAGTAGTCCTTACCTAGCTACTGTGCATGTGCGACTCCCTACAAAGATAGAACAGAAGTGTGTTGCCTTACTCTGTAGCTAAAACAGAGAGCTCAACACACAGGAAATTAAACCATGTACACCTATTCTGGTACAACCTCTAAAATACAATTATGAACCTGAAAATGAGCATAATATGAGCACTTTAAGACAAAGTCAGTAGAATACATTGCATGGGTATTTTAATAATGTATCAGGAGGTATGGCTGCGGAGACTGGCAAAACACACAGAAGGCGTCCATGGTAATAAAAGAGAGAATTTGGATGGCTAGATCTGCCATGGAATGCCCCTGGGTAGTGACCACCGCTTTTTACAGTCGGGCTCAATGGTGCCTTTGTGCAGCTGAGCCCAGCTGGCTGTCCAGGAAACCTCAGTACTCACTGCACAGTCCCACATCTCCAGAAACACAGACATCTGCACACAGGCCACCTTTTTATTTTTGGATTTACACTGGGAACAGCCTATACCCAAGTTGCCAGATCACTATAATCACACATATATATATATATATATATATATATATAGTGGTTTGAATTGTAATGGAGGGCAAGGCATTTGTTTTACATTAAGACCAGAAACCTGATGCCTTTAATCAGCAGAAGTTCAGTGTAACTTTTGCTATAAGTTTCATATTTAAGTGTGAAACTTTGGGCCAACTGTTGAATGTCCAACATTTACTCTCCTTTCAGGTCTTTTGTTCTCCACCCACTATCTTTTCGTACAGTGGGCCCTAATTCTTAACAGTTCATGAACCAGAAAGTAGTCTAATCTGCAGCTTAATCAGTAATGAAAAATCATCGTTTGTTGTGTTGCAACTTTACAAATAATTAATTTCCCACAAAATACTGTAAAGTCCCACAAAATACTGTAATGCAGTAGTCAAACTACACCTGTACAAGCTCCAACATTAATGCATTAATAACTCAACTCTGCCGAGAGCTTCAACCAATAACTAATTTAGCTGTGTAAGTACAAACTAAAACCTAAACTTTGATATATATTGCAGTATTTCTATGTTCTTGTATGTATATTTGTATGTATAGTGTGTATTTCTGTAGTTCTATGTTTGTGTAATGTCACGATTTGTGTGAAATAAACTTTAAAAAAGTTAAGAAACAAGAGGAGTAGGAAAAAAAATTACAGGCACTGCAACACACGCGCACACACACGCGTGGGCGTGCGCAAACACACAAACACAGCAGTGATCCCACAACGATGGAGCGCGAGGCCGTATCAGATTACAATAACATACTCTAAACCCGCGAGCCCTCTCCCTCCATCTCCCTCCTCCCTCCATGGAGCATCGCGTGAGAGCAGCAGCCGACTCTCCAACTTGATTGTGATTAATGCGCGAGTGCAAGATATCCATGCCAGATCTGAGCTAGACGCATTCTTAAGGTAGTCCACAAGAGTGGAGAAACAAACCACAAGAGATCATAATCGTCAAAGCAAAACACAAGACCACACTTTAACGGGTGTTCCTCGTTATTCTGACAACTTTTGCTTTAGAGTTATAGACATTGATATTTCAATGATAGAAAACAGGAGGATGCGGTCGACCTTAACTCGGTCTATCTTAATTTTCGCAAAGATGTGTTATATATGATCGATGTGTTTGATAAAATAACTTATCAAATATGAGTCATATTTAACTTTTTTATAAGAAAGCCTATATTCGTTTTAATGCCCGCATTTCTACATAACTTAGCTACAACATTTCATCTAATTAAACTGAAAGTTAACGTTGTAGGCTCTACAGATGGTGCGTGGAACGTTACGTCACGTAGCTACTAAGTTTTTCCTGATGTTATATATATATATATATATATATATATATATATATATATATATATATATATATATATATATATATATATATATATCTCTTTACACAACAGTTACTGGTATCTTACTGTTTGAGAACAGGCTTCTTCCTCTTCTTGTTAGCATAAGATCCTGGGTTTCCCAACATGGTGTCACTTCGTTTAACGCTCACAAACTTGAAGGTTAGGACAACGTTTGTTTGTCTTATTTAGCTACCCCTTCGTTGCTAAGGCTTCCTTCATCCGTACAGGGACAGTCTGTTAGTCCGTCATTTATTCAGCCTGTAAGTCAAACTCCCAATAAAAAAAGCTGCCACCGGGGTCCGCAGAGGTTCGGTTCCGCGTTGCCAGTTCCCGTGGGCGGCCACGGGCGCTGACCTTGGTCGGCAGTGCGGTGAAGTGAGATTGAGGCAGTCGGGTGAACACAACGTGGTGAAGTTTTGTGAGAGGGGAAGAAAATGGAAATTTAGGAGAGTTTGGTGAATTCACCAGACGTCCAACCCCCTTCTTTGGATAAACAACGCAGCCTTATTATTATCGTTTAGAGTCACTTGAGTTTTCCTTTTTTTTTCTCCGTGCACGGGGCGTTTTCAGGAAATGTGTATGAACAGTCAGTCAGAGCAGTATGTTTTAAGGTGGACTGGACTCTTTGTGACTGAAGCGTGTTTTGTTTCTGCTTTTGTAATATCCAGAGTGTGCTGTGATTTTGGACTTAGTTGGGAAAATATGTTCTTTGGCTGAGCTTTCTGACCACAGCAGGAAATACTGTAGAAACGTTTCCCTAATAACTTCCCATATTTGATGCACATATTGTTTTTGTACCTCACAACAACTTGGCTTTAGTCTCATTTTCCTACTAGATTACTGTATGCTGTTGTAATCAAAACCTAAACTATGCAAGGATCTCTGACATACACTCATGCACTTTATTATCTTTTAAGAAAAAAGTAATATGTATGATAACTGATTTATTTAAACTAATAATACACAAACTAAATCCAAGAGACTCTTATTAGACATTAGGCATGTGAATGATTTACATGTCAGCTTCAAGCAATACAAAGTCCGGTATGGCCGCTAGCTAGAGTGAAGATAAACATCTACAATCTTTTGCCCTAAGGCAAATCAAAAAGCTTCATTATAGGAGCTTTTAATCTATAAACTATGTTCCTATTCAGGCCTTTATTTTACCTTATTGCATGACCAAATCTATGTTAACACTCAAAGCAACTATGTGTACACCCACACATGACACCAATATGTGATTTAACATCTTCCAAAACAGGGGGCATTTAGGCCTTCCACAATATTTTGGATTTGCTCTCTTTTAGCAACAAAAGCATTAGTAATACCGGCCACTGATGTTGGGTGATGTTTCCTCCCAGTGAGCTTGAATCTCTTCCTCACCAAACTGGTAAACCAATTATTTACAGACCTGGCTTTGTGCATAGGGATATTGTCATGTTGAAACAGGAAAGGACCTTTCTCAAACTGCTGCCACAACATTGGAAGCACACTATTGTCTAAACTATCATTGTATAATGTAACATTAAGTCTTCCTTTTTAAGTTTCTTGGAACTAAGGAGAACAGCTCAAACCACAGAAAACAAACTAAACCCAGACCAAAAGTTATCACAGATGTGTCCACATACATCTGGCCATATGATGTATTTTATGATAGCAGGTTTTGAGTGTGTGTAGTAGTGTAATCATCTTGACAAAGTGGTGAAATAGCCAGTATGCATATCAAATATTCTGGACTTTAAATGTGCTGTTGATGGACATTATTTTGCACTGAATGGTTTATAACACACTATAATGTGGTTATAAGCAGCTATGGACTTTTTGTGTTATCAATTATCATTATCAATCATTATCATTATCAATGTGCATATTTGCAAATAGACTGTTCTTATACAGCTCTTATCAATGCTCACTGACTACCCAAAAGGCTTAAATATAGTACAGGAACCATTCACCACTCACACACATTCATACACTGTGACGTATGGTGCAGCAGTGTCTTGCCCAAGGACACTTCGACATGAGACTGCCCCCAGTTATAATTTCTCCTGTAGGACATTCGTTGTTATGTGTCATTCATTATCTGTATACAGCAGCATCCACCTATAGAGTTGATAACAGGCTACGTTAAAACACTTGGGCCTAAATCTCTTTTTGACTAAATCTTGTGTAATAAACCAATTAATAATCTATCATTGCTGTTAGGTGAAATACCGTGTATGTCCAAAACCAATGCTTTTCAGGAAATGAAAAAAAGGCTAATTTGAAAACATTTTATTGAGGTATTTACCTCAGACAAAGTCACCACGTCACTGTTTAAATATATAAAACCCACAGGTTGACCAATAGAAATGATTTATTTATTAAAGGAATTTAAAATGATGAAATATGGAGTTTTGAGGTTCTAAATGATAAATAGGTGGACTTGAAGGACAATTCCGGCGGAAAATGAACCTAGGGGTTAATAACATATGTGTACCGAGTCGAACGTTCTCTGGGATCTTTTTTCATGCTAATCCAATGCATCTCTAGCTTTAAACAAGCTACCGCAAACGGTTGTTAGCTTGCTAACGCTAGCTTTCGGGGGCCCTCATGTAAACAAGAAAGCTACTGTCTTTAATATCTATCATTTCATATCGGGTCGCGGAGGGAGCAGCTCCAGTAGGGGACCCCAAACTTCCCTTTCCCGAGCCACATCAACCAGCTCCGACAGGGGGATCCCGAGGCGTTCCCAGGCCAGGTTGGAGATATAATCTTTCCACCTAGTCCTTGGTCTTCCCCGAGGCCTCCGGTATAAAATAGCGATTTACCCAATGCCCTGAAAGCTACCGTTTCGCAGTAGCTTGTTCAAAGCTAGAGATGCATTTGATTAGGATGAAAACATGTCCCAGAGAACTTTTGACTCTGTACACATATGTTAATAACCCCTATGTTCATTTTGCGGAATTGTCCTTTAAAGTAAAGTGTCACTCACAGCTGAAAAAATGAAGACATTTGGCAAGTTTATTAGACACACCTAGCTAAAACTAATGCATTCTGATACAGTCTGATTAACAGTTTTTAGCGGTTGACTGGTAATTTTGGAGGCTGTAGTTTGTGGTGGGGTGTATACTGACAGGTGTTTTAATTTTTGTGTCCACTCCATTTTAGATCAATGAGGGTAGATTAAATACAGAAATGTCTTTTCGTATAATTGTTTCATGTTTTGATTCCCCTGGTTATTTGAAATGCAGCTTTCTACTTCATCTCGCCACAGTTCAGTGACAGTTAGAGACATGTTGCAGACAGTCGCCATGGAGACCATTCATACCCTAAGCACTCCCCAGCGTTCATCTATAAACAGAAGTGTTTATCTTGGACACACTGAACTTCCTTAGAACAGCCGTCAATCATGTTCACATTCCCTGCTTGGAGTTTGTCAATGGTTCAAATACTAAATTCTGTTTCCTTGATGGAGCAAAACAAAGCCCTTTTACTTTGAATTAATGACAAGCTCACATTAAAATCCTGACTGCGTTCACACACACACTATGACAAAGCGTTTTTTTGCCTTTTGTGTCACAAGTAAATTATGTCACCTCTAAATGCATGGTTTCATTCGAGGATTGTTTCTTGCTTTGCTGTCTTTAGGGAGCCAGTTTTTCTACAGGCACAGTTTTATTGTTTATGCCACTATATTGTTAAAACTCGCACTGTTGTTTCCTAATTAGCCTCTGAATAAACAGAAGAAGGAAAAAAACTTGAACTCAATCACAAAGCAACAAAGTAAAAGGTGCAAAACACTTTGAAAAAAGCAGACAAAAAAGCAGACATGTCATGCTCTCATGAGGAACTTCAGCAGTGTTTGACAGTTTGACTGTTGGATGACAGAGACGCCTGAGGTGGAGGCTTTGACATGCAAAGCAGACATGTCTCTGTCTCTGAGGAAGGATACTCTTTACCTTGCAATTGCATTATTGCATTATTGTGAACAATCAGAATTAGACATGTTCACAGTCATAGTTACAGGCATTCCACATACTTCCATCAATACACTGCTAATGTAGACTGACCACTTACTGTGGCTAGTATT
The DNA here is from genome assembly GCA_013375575.1 of Percina caprodes. Lineage (NCBI taxonomy): Eukaryota > Metazoa > Chordata > Actinopteri > Perciformes > Percidae > Percina > Percina caprodes. The sequence continues at coordinate 506,947 of JABXJD010000015.1, forward strand.
GTCCCAAAAGGAACACTTATGTTTCTACCCACAAGCCACCTTTCTGATGAACAGCTGACTTCTTAACCACAGTGTCAGGTTCAATTCAATTCTGGTCAATAACCCAGTAATCACTGTCTCTACAGCACCTGTTTACTGGTTCCACTTATTATTCCACTTATTTAGTATTATTCATCATTCCCATTCTCATATCTCACTTATTATTATTATTTTTATTTATTCATCATTCTCATTTCCTATTTCAGAACTGTTCATATGTTCATACTGTTCATATTGTAATATAATGACATAATACTATTTATCCCAGTATCCTTTGCACTATGCTCCACATATAATTTTATTGAACTCTTCATTGCACTCATGCCTCTATATTGTTTCTGTTTATAGTATGTATATATTGTGTATATATTAGTGTGTATATTTTGTTTTGGTTGTTTTGTATGTGTAAGCACAGTGTGAGTAACGATGCTCCAAAGAAAAATTCCTCGTATGTGTCCTCATACCTGGCAAATAAAGCTGATTCTGATTCTGAAAACACTTAACGGAAATGATGAGCGGTCGGCTCTCTCCTCATCTCAAAATTGGACGAAAATCTATTAAACTGAGCTCTGTAGATCAAAAAAACAGACAGCTTTAGCAACTGTAAGGCCTATTTCTTGCTTAAAATGTTTTCATAAACTCGTTTCGGTGAACTATTTTACTATTTTAAAATACAAGATCGTAATCTGAACGTGCCGCCATGATGCTCGGTTTTGAAATTTGGAAGAAGCCAGACCCACGTGACGTGTTCGTCCAATCAGATGCCGGTCGACGTCCCTGCCGGGACATAGACTCCCTGGTCTCTCCCCTTTCCGCTTTGTAGTCAAGATGGTGCCCACTTAGTGTAAGTATGGTCCATAGTTTCCAAGGGGGTAAGGCTGCACAGTAACGCTCAGCCACCACTGGAAAAGTGCTTCTAATATCCTCCAGTGGTCTCCGTCTAGAACAACGGGATCTGTTGGCCCATTTCTGTAACTGTCTAGTTCTACACTGAACTTTCTGATCGTTTTTAGGGGGTCATCTGGGTACTTTCAGTGCACTGACCTTTTGCGTTATCTACACCATATACTTAAAACTAAGTGTTTGAAGTGTGCACGGAGGTGGTTTGAGACACAGCGGTTTTGAGTTCACCGGCTGATCACCGGCAGGGACTTTTAGACTAGGGGGAAAAAAGGGACTGAGGACCCAGGGCCTTCATTTGAGGAGGGCCTAAAAAGATGCTAGAATGAATAGGTGTGGATGTGGCGAGGGGCCCATAGAAAATGCCTTTCTACAGGGCTCAGAATTTTGTGTTACGCCCCTGATCACCGGTGTTGACCTCAGGGACTTGCACAGGTACAGGCTATTGCTGCCGTGGCAACAGCTCGTTTGACCTGATTGGCTCAGCTGCCCATCTGGAGAAAGAGCCAAAACAAACTTTTATTTTTTTTACTTTTTTCTGTTGCATCAATATGTAAAGTTCTATCAAATTAAATCGCCATGTCATTAAATCTTGTGTTAATTTATTTTTCCTTTAGCGATGCCCTCTGGCCCTAGTCACGTGACTGTTTATATTTGTATCTTATTTTTTCTAAAGATTATGTTTTTGGGCATTTTTTAGGCCTTTATTTGACAGGACAGCTGAAGACATCAGAGAGAGAGGGGGAGTGACATGCAAAGGACCACATGTTGGAGTTGAACCCTGGCCAGCTGCGTTGAGGAATTAAACCTCTCTCTCTCTCTCTCTCTCTCTCTCTCTCTATATATATATATATATATATATATATATATATATATATATATATATATATATATAGATATAACAAAGTAAAAGTGTGTCAAGGAGAAATAAAGAAACAGCTCCACCTTTGAAGAGTCGGCTGAGCTTTATCCCCCCCAAAAAATAACTACCGCAATGACACTTGTGAATCCACTGAGATCATAACTGAATCTGTGAAAGTACTTAAAAAAAACTATTTCCCCTTCAATACAATTTTGATGATTGATTTGATACATACAGTAGACCATCATCATTTCTCAGTGTAGTGATAATCGGCATGTAATCATATTACTTTTCTGTCTTTTATGTAGTAGTGTTTGGTATCCAGTCATGACATTAGTTTACTGCCTGGCGAAAATGATGAACTTCTACGTCATACCTGTGTCAAAATCTGTCAATCCAAGACCCAAGACATAAAACATAAAATAGTTCAGATGTTGAAATACATGTAAAGGAATACGATAGGCTATATAATACACTGTGGAATACCATACAGTACTCCACGACTTTGTGGAGTAATGTTTAATGAAAAAACAAGTTAAAATGGTGAGTTTTTTTTGCAACATTGTCAAATCAATTTCTGTTTACATTGCAATCTCCATCTAGCCGCTCCCCTGAGAGCTCATTCTAGCTATAACCTATGTGTCCACAGGCTGTGACAGAGACCCACACATTGAGCAGGATAACACAGCAGCCAAGCACTGAGGCAAATGGGAAATGAGAACATGGCAGCTGCCATGCCACAGAATTTGGCGTGTGGTTGCTGGTGAGCCCTGTGCAACTGTTCCCATGCATTTAATCCACTCTGAGTGCTTGTTTATTTGGCCCTGATGCATTCCTGTGTGACAGACACCGGTGCACAGCCATCAACACCCGGCTCAATATCTTTATTTCTCACTAACTTTAGAGCAATGTTTTATTCAGGCCAGCAGTGGTTTCCATTCAGGAAAGCCAGCTACCTCACTGCCTTTTATTGTTCTCCACCCACTGCATAACTTCCCTGAAACTTATTACAACACTTTTTTTTTTTTTTTACTGTTTTGATTTCCTAATTTGAACAGTTCAGTCTTGTCCTGGGGTCCGCTGCGCTCAGCGACAAAGTATTTAAAGCTGAGGCAATGAGCTGCACACTTATAGAGAAGGGTTTGAAATCTTCTGTGATTAAGTCTTTCCTTTGCTCTAAGTATGAAAGCTCATTCACACTGGGAAAATGAATGCATTTGTCAAGAAAGATCAACGATAAAAATACAAATTGTAATTTGAAAAAAATCAAAGTCAAAGTTATTTATTTGAACAATGATGACTTTCTTAGTCAAATGTATGACTTCATATATCCTACTTAAGACCACGTCAAATACATATTATGAATTAATCATAGTTTTAAGATGCAGTGTTTATGAGATACAATCTCACAATTTTGACTCCCTTAGTCCTAATTAGTGTGTATTGAGCAGGATACTGTTACATTTCCACCATCCATGGTCAGCAAACCTGCCCTGAATGAATTAAGTGTAAAGATTTACCAATTACATTAAGTAATCATTTTAATTTTTTCACTTTTCCAAAACTTTATTAGTGTATTGGTTTTTGGTGGTGGGTTTCTATAAGAGTTGATGCTGGTCGGGTGGAAAAGCAGACAACGAGGCCTCGACCGTCAGATACTCTCTCGGAGTCCTCTTTCAAACAGGCAGAGGCTTGACATGAAGCAGAAATGCTGCCCTCTGGGAAAGGGAAGAATCGCGTGTGAAGGACAGGAGGGCAGTTTTTAACACAGTGAAACCTAACTGTGATCCATTATACCCTCAACCACGGCGCCATTAAAATGAAGAGAAGGTCGTGTAGTAAAGCACCCTGTGAGTGTCATGATTCCTGTTCATTTGCACTTGTGTGGTCAATTAGTTTCACGTGTGAGGTTATTAGTTGAGTATGGAAGTTACTACTGTGTGGCTGGTGGGGCAGCCAGACAGAGAGACCTCACCGTCAGAAAAAAAGAAAGCAAAAGAAAGAAAAAGAGAAAACAATTGAAAGAAAGTAACTGTCTGTGACTGATATTGTTTGAGGCGTGCATACTATGACTGGTTGGAAATAGCAGGACTCATTAAATGTTGATTCACTGTCAATATTGTGTATCTTTAGTCTATATTTTGGGAGTCAAACTAAAAAAAGAAAGAAAAAAAAAACATGTCACTGGAACAGTAATCTTTACAGGAATGACATACAAGCACACATACAGTAGTCATGGGTTTTCATCTTGTGTCCCATATGTGGTTACTTAAACTCTACGTTAACATTAAGGGGAAAACTTTCTTTTTTTTTGCATGTGAACACTAACATAAATGTTTCGCTGTGATGATCCAAAAAAGTCTGGAAGGCATTACATATTTTTATGAGACAGCCACATGCTTGCCCTAATTGACATTAAATCACTGGCTGCCATGTTTTATGTGCCAAAAAGCAGTATTACACAGAGGTTCACACTGCCTCCTTATTGCTTAACAACCCTTAAACATACAGTATTTACAGGATTTGATGATACTCAGAAAAGCTTTAGCATCTGGGTTGAAGTTTCATGTAGCAATGGCCAGAAAAGGACATGCAATAAGTGAAAAAACATTTAGACACACTTTGGTAGTGTCAATATTGTTTTAGCCTTTAAATTTGCCCATTAAAAGGTGATGTCAAACAACTCTTCAGTTTGCTGTAAAGACAATGAAACTAAACAGCAAGTCTGGGAAATAAAGATGCTGAAACCAGAGAATGTTTGACATTTCTGCTTGATAAATGACTTCAATGATGAATTGATTATCAAAACAGGAACCAATTATTTCCTGTTAGTGTACTAATGATTAATTGTTTCAGCTCTAGTCAAAATAACTTGCATCCCAAAGACTGTTGCAAAATGCTGTGAACCTGTTTAAAAAAAAGCAAAACACACTGCATACTAGGTAAATTACGCAACTCTGCAAAATGATTTTTTATTGAGAACACTGCAGTTGCTCCCCTGTGTTGTTCACTTTCACACGGAAACTTTATGTAACATCACATGTTCTAACGTTGAGAGTGCACCATTTTGTCAGTTGTATTACTACAACAGGAGATTGTACAAGGCATGAGCCCATGGATGTCAGCCAAGCTGCAACTATTCAACACCGCTCCATAAGTTGCTAGGTTGGATCAGTGGTAGAGCAGATGCACATATACTTTGAGGGTTAAGTCTCAACGCAGAGGTTCAGGGTTAGAATCTGTGATGACTTCCTGCATGTCTTTTCCCTTTCTCACTTGGCTGTCCTGGAAAAAAAATGGGATGAGGTGGAAAAGCCCAAAAAAACAACAGTGCTCCATTAATAGTCAGAAAACATTATTTCAAAGAATTATTATTGTGATGAATTGCACCCCACTCCACAATATAAAGCTACAATGTGGAACTACAGTATCCATCAACACCACATTATAAATCCAATTGATCTTTAACATCAATTAGTCTTTTTTCTTGTTATTTTTCAAGTGTAAGATGCATTACAGATGCACAACACAATCAGAAACACAGGGACAAAGGTTGTTTGATAAAGTCAAGATGAAAGTTAATGCTGCAGAGTCTTCTTTGTATGGTTTAAGGCAGGTGTGGAGAGAAGAGCAGACAATGTGGGCTGTTTTGGTTGCCATGCTTTTGAGTTGTTTTAATGATAAACAATGCAGGCAAACCTCCTCCCTGCTGGCACTGTTAAAGCCAGTCCAAACTGTAGAGGAGTGAAATAAAACCTGCTATAAAAACCAACGGAAATTTGGCAGAGATAGATTTGCCAAACCCCTTAGCTGGCCTCACAGGGCTGCAGCCGTGAGACCTGAATGTAGAGTATTGTTGTTTTACTGTTGACTAATTACTCTGGTTCCTGTGGGGGTGCGTGTCTTTGTGTGTCAGGATGTGAACACAGGAAAGTGTTGGTACTGTACCGTAACCGTGTGAGAATGTATTTACATCTTGACGTCGGCTGCCAAGACCTATTGCTTGCATATATTTCGTTCCTATCATTCCCCCCTTTCCGTATTCCTTGCAACTTCTTTCCAATCTGCTGTGTCATCTATTAAAGTAAACTAGATTTGCCAGTTCTCTTTTCACCAGTGGAATAAAAATTAATTTTAAAATAGCAAGATTTTCAAAATGTTTTGACAAAAATAAGAAATTGGTTGGTCAATCAATCCATCCATCAGTCTAAAACAAGATAAACCTCGACTGCCATTTTGGATTTTCGTAGCCCCCAGAAGATAAATCCCAGTGTTTTTGGTAAACCCACTGACCTTTCCTCAAGTGTCAAGAGCAGGTTAACATTTCTGGCCGTGCAATTTGATAATGATCACCTATGGTCTCCAAAAATTATTTTTAGATTTAGGTTACACACACAACTAAATAGTTTTGCCTAATAACGTTCTGGAGAAAAAGGAATTCCTGCGTGGGAAGTTTTTCCAGTTGACACACTGTGATGTTCTTGTACCGCACAGACATCACAGAGAGGGTGGATGGCACAATGCTAGAGGGCTTTGACAATGGAAACACTTTGGCTTTGGTTTGGAAAATATCACCATTTTGATTAAATATTGAAACAAAACACACATCCTATTTTGTGTCAAACCAAGACCACAAGATTTCCCAGAACCAGAACCATTTACTTTGAGTTTCCAAAACATAACCTCATAAAAGAGAATCATGCTTAAGTGGCAAAATGTGGATATTGTAGTGAAAAAAATCTTTTTGTAAATAAATCTTGTATGATCATAATGCAACTTTGCAGATTACATTAAATTGTATTTCAGGAGACAGATTTGGCCCATTTAGTTTTTTCTTTTATTCTATCCTCCCAAAAATGAACGAGAATACATAATAGGTCAATTCAGCAAGCAGCTCAACTAATTATTGTAAGAGCAAACAAGGAAGTAAGGTGACAAAACTATAAGAGTGCCAAAACAATGGTCAAACAAACAGACTTTCACTCAGGAGAATGGGGCTACTGTCCTTGTGTAAAACCAAAAGTCAGCGGCCAATTTTGGACATTAACTGACTTTTATGGACCTTATACAAGGGTGTAACTTTGGTTTTAACATTGGGTGGATGTAATAAAAACTCGGGAAAAAAAAAAAAAAATCAACAAATCGTCAAAAGGTGACAAATGTCAGAAAAAACCCTGACAACTTTGACAGAAAAAACAACTTTAAAAGGCGACAAAAACGTCAAAATATTGTCAAAAAATCTAAAATGGAAACAAAAATGGTGAAAAAAACAGCAAAAATGTTAGAAACAGTGACCATTTTTTTAAAAAACATGATAAAAACATCAAAAATGCCCAGTTTTGCCCCCCCCCATATAAATTACGCCTCTGACCTTATAGTCTATGCCATGTACCGCCTCATTTTTTCAAATGATTCAGCTTAAGCCAACCCTTGATGATTAACTAACTCTAAATACGTTGTTTTTGTTGCCTGCACTTAACTGGTTCTGTTTCACAAAGTTAACTACTAAGTGCCCATACTGAATGGCCTTTGAAATATGAAGCAGTGTAGTTGACTGTCTGCCATGTTTACATTGGTGGTTTCTGAGCCTACAGAGGAAACAGCTAGTGAGTCACACTTTTGTGCCGACAGACTGTAGGAGTTATGTAGTCTCGGGAATTCATGTATGAGCATAGTGAGCTCATAACTGTAAGGGAAAGTGCAGGCAAAGATGAGCCGACCTATTATCAGGAGGTGAGTGAATGTGTGTGAAATCATTACTATCACTGTGAAACCAGAGGGAACTATTTATAACCATTTATTTAGATAGTTTTCCCCTGTAGACCAGTTACAATAACAGCTTGTGTTATAATGATCTAATCAACAGCATCTCCACCACTCTACAACTGATCTATTGGTGAGTCATCGCCATAAAAAGACAGGCATTGTTTAGACCCACATTATATAAATTCCAGTCCAGATCATGAAGATTAAAAACATATTTGTACAACTAGACTACCTACTTGCCAACTTAAGTTTTACCTTTCATACTGAACTCAGGGTTGCAGTGACAGAAAAAGAAACTGAGATCATGTCGCTTCAGGTTCACAAAGGGGGCCTGAGGGGGCAATTCCCTCCCCCAGATAAACACTGTATCTGGCGGGGTAATGTGGTTAAAATCCTGCTGTTCACACCATCACATGCAAAACCTCAGAGATACTTTTTCAGTCAGTCAGTGTGTATTGTTATGGCTGTTTACATTTTTTGTGGGGGAAAACAGATCTAGCTAAATTATTTATCCCATCTGTCTCATGAGCCTGGTCGCTTGGACCAGGCTCAGGGCTCTAACTTTTAGCAGTCGCGCTAACTATGGGATAGGTGCCTGTCGAAGAAGGGCCCAATGTGTATTCCTGCCAGTTGTGGAAGAAGTACAAGAAATATCCTGTTACAAGTCCTGCGTTCAAAATTGGACTTAAGTAAATATCCAAAAGTATCAAAATAAGTATCAAACGTACAATACAACAATACATACTGTTGGAGTTTAATCTACAGTAATACATCCTAATTCATCCATAAATACTTTTAATCTGCAAAGTAACTTGTAGGGCCTCATCTACAGCTTTAAAATAAAGGAAATGGAGTAAAACATACTATATTTCCCTGTGAAATCTGGGGAAATAGAAGTACAGTGTACCTCAAACATGTACTTAAGTATACAGTACTTGAGTAAATGTGGCCTACACAAATACTTTCCACCACGGGTTCCTGCCTACTTTTCCATTGCACACGGTGACATTGAAATGAAAACATTTGTTTATGAGTACACCATTTTTGAGGTCAGGCAGGTTTATTTAAAACAAATGAATACTGCCACCTGTTGGTAAAATGACAGAGAAACATAGGGTATGGCCTGTGGGTCCTCACAAGAATATATGAATATATTATGGATGTATTAAAGACAATGGCAAAATAATAATAATAGTCAATTCTTATGAAGAACATTAGCATTTTAGCTCACAAGTATTTTTGCTTACAGAACTTAAATGATTAGTCAATTAGTGGATCGTCATCAAATAAATTAACTGTTTCACTTTATGTTTTCAAGCAAAATGCTTACACCTAGTTCCATCTTATAAAATGTGGTGATTAGTTATAAACTGAAAATCTTTGAGTTTTGGATTGTTGATCAGATAAAAAAGCAACTTGTCAAACATGTCACTCAGGCTCTGGTGGAACTGCAATGGGTAATAATGGTAATTCCATGGACAAAACAAATGATCAACAACTATTTATAAGTGCAGGAAGGCTAAATTAAAATGATAGATAGATAGATAGATAGATAGATAGATAGATAGATAGATAGATAGATAGATAGATAGATAGATAGATAGATAGATAGATAGATAGATATTTATTGATCTAAAAAAAAAGGGAAATTATGGTGTTACAGCAGCAAACATACATCAGTCATGTTGTGCTGTTGATCTTCCAGTTCAGCCTGTTGTCGATGTTGACACCCAGGTATCTGTACTCCTCCACCATGTCCACGTCTCTTCCTATAAATGTAGCCTACTTTTATCCACTATGTACTGTTATCATATTTTTATTTTTGCAGTAACAGACATGTTTGGTTCCTCAAAACAAAAAAAAAAAGAAAAATTCAGGCAACGACTAGTCGTACTGAAACGTGTAATCTACAAGACAACACTAGCAAAGGCCCTTGCTCCCTGTGACGTGTTATTCTGTCGCCGGTTGCGGTGATTTCTCGGGTCAGATCGGAGGGTTTTTGGAGGACAGTTAATCATGGCCCTGAGGGTGATCGGACTGGTCATCCCATCGGGAGCAATTGCTTTTAAAGCGGTGAACGTTGCACAGAAGGTAAGGACAGAAAATACACGGACCCTTATTTGTCCTGCATAATGTGTAAGTTCACAAGGGCAAGCTAACTAGCTAGCGAGCTTCCTAGCTGCTAGCATCACAGTCGGTCTCCGACAGGCTACTAGTTAGCTCTTTGGTTTATGAGGTTCTTGTCAGTGGATAGACATGACGTTCGCAGTCACGCCTGTCGATATACCAATTTGTAATTATGCTGTTTGGTTAAGCTAGCCAGTCTTGTTGTTGCCATATGCAGAGTTTTAAGTTTCTACTAAATATTTAGCCCTAACGTCATGTGTTATTGCAACACTCGGGATTTGATATTTCTACAAAATGTATCAGACTGAGGTCCCAGTTGGGACTATAAGCAGTTACCATCACAGACAAATGTAGCTGTGTTACCTGGCAACCGGTCGACTCTCATTGGCATAAATGAGGTGGACAAAAAAATGGTATATGTTAGATTCAACTTTATTGTTATTGCACTGGGTACAGATACTAAGAGAGTGAAATGCAGTTCAGCATCTTACCAGAAGTGCAGAACTCAGAGCAATGTACATAATATAAAATATAGATTAAAATAGGATGTGGAATAAAAAAATCTTTGTAACGTCTTCCATAGTCTTGTCTGTGTCCGGGCTAAATTACGACCAGAGCACAGTGGGCAAATATGCTGGGCTTAGTTTGTTGGTGTGGCACTGACTTTGTAATTTTCAATAATTACAAATTAAACTGAACGTGAAGTAAGTGCCCCATGGTGGGTTATGTATTTTACCCAATGTTGAGACTGTCATATCTAGTTTTAATATCTGTCATATAGTACCAGTATAGACTATATACAGTATAGTATCAGTTGACATGTTTTTTTATATTGTTCATATTCTTTAACAATTTTGAGGGGTTGTTTTGTGGGTGTGCGCCGCCCCCCAAAACAATGCTAAGGGAAACACTGGGCATTGTTGCTGTATAGAAATACATGGTTGATTTTTCAGACTTTGGGGGTGAAAAGGGTTGGAGGGGAATCTTTGTGTGTAAATCTGGTCTGTGTTAACCACATGTTATCAATTAAAAGGTGGCGTTTGTTTTTTCTGTGTCATTCAGGCAGGTGTTCACACCAGCTCGGTGAGAAGCCTACGGTATGGCTGGTTGGCCTATGCGCTGGGCGAGAGGACGTCGCCTCGGTTAAAGCAGAACAGCAAAATCATCACCTTGGACGGCAACTTGTCCTCAGGGAAAGGAGCACTGGCCCAGAAGCTGGCTGATAAGCTGGGTAACTATCTCAGTGAAGGGATCCTTCATCAGAGTTTGCACCAGCATAGGTACACTCATCCAGTGATTCCCCTTAGGTTTGTCGTCATGCAGTGGATGTAAGAAGACGTTTACACGCTAAAATGTGAAACTCCTTCAATCATAGGGCTAAAATGGCTGAAATTGGATTGTGCTAATGCTTACTGCACCAATGTTTGAGAGCCTGACCGATATTGATATATCTGCGAGAATCCAATATTGGCTGATAATATATAGCATACTATGTGTATTTTTGGAAATATTCTTCCTTGTCTTATTGGGAGTTCAGTCCCAATTTATGGTCCCGTGTTAAATCAATGGCATCGGTACATGGTGGTAGTACTGTGGCAGGGGATGCTGCTGTGAAACGTTAAGACCAATGTCCCGCTGCGATGGCCAAGTACGCTATGTGACAGGTGCGGTGGCGGTATTGAGGCTGTGTGAGAGTCCCGTACAGTAAACAAGCAACATCACTGCACTGAATGTTTTCCCAACAACAAAGCATAGTCTCTTTTCTTTTCTCTGAAATTAAGCTACATTCAAGTGCACTCAGGAACGACAGTACAGTAATGTTGCTCTCCTTGACATGGAAGATTAATTACCTTAGATATGATTTCTATTTCAGTGTTAACATAAAAAAGAGGAAGCGAGGGAGGGAGGGAGGGAGGGAGGGAGGGAGAGCCTGTATGAAGCAGAGGCAATAATACAGTACGTCAACAATAAAACTACTTTTACATTTCTGAATGTGCATATGTTCAATTCAAATGCAACTGTGAACTAAACAATGACAACAGATTGTAGTTTCTGTATAAAATACCAAAGCATTTATCAGTAATACAGTTAAAATAGGGGAAATGTAAAAAAAAAATAAATAAATAAAGAATTGAGTTGCAGGTCGATTGAAGGTGTTCGTCCCTACATTTTCTTCTTGCGCCCTTAAAAAAAAAAAAAAAAAAAAAGTTAGGGGCTACAGTTTTCCTAGTAAAAAAGGTTAGTCTGGAGCTCTGGCCACAGTCTCATGTGCACCTCTTAAAAACTCAACTAGACGTCATGGTGACGCAGACCGCAACAACTGTGATTGGTCCGCTTGGCTGTGGCTTGGTACCGTTGTATTTCCCCCTGCTCATTTCCTCGTTCTCCTTCTCCATAAACAACACGGAATCAAGGAGAGGGTGAACTTGTCCTGCTACAGCTTTCCGCCCTTGATCAGAAACCACAGGGGAGACACTCACTATGCCTCTAAAGTCGGTACTCGTTCCAAAGCTAATCACCAACACTCACTTCTCTATCGTCATCGTGTGAAACTAGGGGTGGGGTAAAAGATCGATACAGCATCGTATCGCAATATTTTCTGTGGCAATACTGTATCAATACACAGAAGCCAAGTATTGATCTTTTATTATATATGTGTTAGTCATTATGTCTTTTGACAATATTTTGCATCAGTAAAATTAAAGTGAGATGAACAAACATATTGCAATATCGCAGAATATTGCAATATGTTTGAAATTGCAATTATATCATATGGTGACGATATCGTATCGTGAGGCCTCTGGTGATTCCCACCCTTATGTTAAACCCACCAGTAGCGCGCCTGGTGGATAAGCCAGTTTGTGATTGGTCCTCGCAGATTTGTAACGGAAGCAGGATAGAAAAATGTACTGGTTTCCAGCCTGAGCTGCAGGGTGAAATCAAATTGCCGGCAGATCGGGCTGGGTTTGCCAGTCTAAGTGTGGACAGTATTTGTGTTGAAAACAATAACTTATGATTCTATATGCACAGGGATGCTCTACATGCCCGAGCCTGACACTTTCTACTTGGACAAGATGACCGGCGAGAAGGAGCCGCTTCCTGTTGACTTCAACGGGATGTGCAGCCTAGAGAAATTCTACACAGACCCCAAAGCTGCCGACGGAAACAGCTACAGACTGCAGATGTGGATGTACACAATGAGACTGCTTCAGTACGCCGACGCCCTCGAACACCTGCTCACCACAGGTATCGCTGACTCAGAGATGCACTGGAGCTTCTTGTGCTCAGCTCAGTGTCCAGTTAGGTCACGTCCATGGCAAATGGCCAAAATCACGTTTGTGATTGTCATATGCAATTATACAATTATGTTTGATTCATTTTAGGTAATAATATTAAGCACTGTGTGTATAACAGGATTTATAGTGTGTTAACAGAATCACTCACATGCGTCCTGATCGTCTGTGTTTTAAGGCCAAGGAGTAATCCTGGAGCGTTCTCCCTTCAGTGACACGGTCTTCGTGGAGGCCATGTTCAAAGAGGGATACATCAGGAAGGAGTGTGAGTATATCACTAGGGCTGGGTTGAAATAATCAACTCTCTTATTAAAATAATTCTCTCTTTGAGTAATCGAGTAATTCTCTCTTTGAGTAATCGAGTAATTTGCTCTTTGAGTAATCAATGCTCATTATGATATTTTTTGTTGTACTGCACATTGCTGCAGCTCCTCTTTTTACCCTGTGTGTCGAGCTTTCCGTTATAACTACATAGTGAGGTTTCACACTTCTGTTCCATCTTTGTTGGGAGTCGCACATGCTCAGTAGCTAGGTAAGGACTACTAGCCAGTCAGAGTATGAGGGCATGCCATGCTAGCAGCTAGACAAGCATTATAACGTGTTACACAGTGACAGTATGGTGGGATTTTTTTCTAAAGTTTGTAGGACAGAATGGTTTGACTCATATTTTGCCCCAAATTTGGATATTCCACTAATCTATATTGCGATTTCGATAAAATTGCGATTAATTGTGCAGCCCTTAGGGCTGTAACGATACTCCAAACCGAGGATTTGCTTTGTATCATGTTTTTTGACCCGCGATTCGATACAAACCTCGATTCTCAGTAAACGCAATACAACTTTTCTTTTTTTGCCACATGGGATCAATTTGTCATTGATTACATCCCACTTTGCAACACACCTAAACAACAGAGACCTTATTTATGGATATTGATTGATTTCAGTATTGATCAATCCAACATCAAAGATTTTTTTGTACCTTAAAACAATGTTTCCAAAATTGTTTCAGTGGTTAATTAACTTGTTTGAATGAGACATGTAAGAATAATGGTAATGGTAACAGCAATGGAAAATTCGGCTCCCAACCTGTAGAGGGACCAAAGAGGAAAAGTGCTTTGGTGCTCTGGGCTAACCCACAAATTCATTGGTAATTTTAACTGTATAGATAGACAACTAATCTAATGGTAATTTAGCTAGCTAGCCCTGTCGGTCTGCCTGCCTCACTCACTCTGCCGGTACTGCAAGGCTTCAGTCGGACTGAGAGCTGACAACAGCCCGGGGACACATCCATGGTCAGCTTGCAACCATCCACTAGCCTTATAGCCCCGGCCGGGGGACACATCCATAGTCAGCCCCCAGCCAGCTAGCAACCATCCACTATCATTACAGCCCCAGGGACACATCCACAGTCCGCCCCCTGCCAGCTAGCAGCCAGCCCGGTCAGCACTTAACTCCGGTGCTAATGGCAGTTTACTGAACCGTCGGGAAACAGACCCAGGCACTTGAGTCAGAACAACGGCCACTCGTAACGTTACACCTACGTTAGCATTACTGGTGCCGCCCCGTCCCCCTTTGCTTTAAGCAGTCTTTACAGTTAGCTAAATTTACCAGTCAAAACGGGGATCACCAAAAGGAATGATACTAATAGTAATTTAAAGATGTGGTAGCATTTGGAAGGGGTGTGTCGCAATGCTGCCTTCTCACTCCGCGACACGGGTTCGTGGATCTGAGTGTTGGATCTGGTTTCATATTGCATATCGATACAGCCCTAGTATTGATGGGGATTTCCCAAGTCAGTGCTGTTTTCCAATGTAAAATTTGGTTATGTTGCGCATTGTGAGAACAAATTGTGATCCCACACAAACATTAAACGCGTCTAAAAGAAATGTCCTGTGGCTCGCAGGTGTGCAGCACTACAACGAGATCAAGGGCATTAGCATCTGTGAGTTCCTGCCTCCACACCTCGTCATCTATGTGGACCTGCCAGCCGAGGACGTGCAGAAGAAACTGAAACAGAGCGGCAAGGTAGTGTGACGTGGTCCCTGAAACCACAGCACACTGGAGATGCTGTAACTCTGGCTACGTATTTTCAGTCTCACTCATTAACTTTAAATAGACATTTCATTCAGAAACACCGGAGAAAATAAATAGCTGATATTGATATGAAAACATTAGTTTAAAGTGGGATGATTCAATTAAGCTTTTTTAGCTCCATGTTAATTATTTAGTAACACTGAACCTCTCCATTCGCAGTCCTATCTTCAGAATGTGCCTCTAACGTATCTGAAGAGCATTGAGGATAGCTATAAGAAGTCTTTCCTGCCCAAAATCAGGTGAGTAGTTGAACTAAAATGGATGTGTAAGAGCTAGACCACTGTCAAATTACACATGCATCATACATGATCCTTATGTATTTTTTGGTATTTAAAGACTCCTAGTAGGGCAGTAGTAACATGTGGCTGGATACAGTCTTACATTTTTGATATCGTAACATAACAATATGACACGTGTACGTCTTTTCCTGGTTGTGATGTCATTTTCTGAACTTACTAGACTGTTGTATTGTTTACCTTTACCCACTTTGTCATTATATCCACATTACTGAAGATTATTTATCAAAAATTAAAGCAATAGTCGACCCTCATTATTGCTGCAATATCGAAATCCATCGATTTGGTCAAAAATATTGTGCTATTTGATTTTCTCCATATTGCCCAGCTTTAAGTCGTAGCCAGTAAACCTAACATAAACTAAAGAGTGTTTTTAGAGGTCGACCGATATGGGTCTCTTTGTGGCCAATGCCAATCTTTAGAAATCAGTGTCAGCATATGGCCAATAAATGCTGCCGATTTATTTTGGCCTATATGTGATTGTTTTTAAACCTCCATTTGAAAGATAAAATGTAACTAATAATTAAGATACACAACATTTCTCAACACATTTATTGAAACCAATTATTATTCACCAATCTGCACGTGTATACTTAAATTAAAAAGGTGTGCATGTGGTATGTGGTAACATATGTTGTATAAAAAATATACTAAAACGAAACCGGTAAGAAGAAAATAAACTTTGTCAATTAAAATGTTCAATGAAAAAATAAAGTTTAGTGCACTGAGCAGCATTTATCAAACTTCTGAGAACACAAATAAAACAAACTTTCATAAATAAAATAAATTGACAATTTTAACAATAGTACTGCACACAGAAGCAACCAGCAGCATGTCTTTATTTTAGGTCTGAAGAAAATGTATAACCATTGAACACAAAATCTTAGTGGATCTTCACTTCTGCCCTAAATTTAAAAAAAAAAAAAAAAAAAAGAGCCAAAAATCGGTGGCTTTTCATTCGA
Source organism: Percina caprodes (assembly GCA_013375575.1). Lineage (NCBI taxonomy): Eukaryota > Metazoa > Chordata > Actinopteri > Perciformes > Percidae > Percina > Percina caprodes. Next base: position 523,286 of record JABXJD010000015.1, read on the forward strand.
CCTCTAGAGTGTTTGCCTAATCGAGGTTTGTGTGTTTTTTCTTTAGCGAAACATCAGAAGTGCTTGCTTATGATGCAACCCAGGCCCAAGACGTTGAAAGGGTAAGACTATGGTGGACAGCTGGGTAAAAACAGTTTGGGGGTAGAGTTTTTATCCCTAAGCTCTTATTACCATTTCTGTAGACTGCGTATTTATTGTGTGCTGTCCGCAGGTGGCAGAGGACATTGACTATTTGAAGTTTGAAAAGGGGCCGTGGCTGGAGCAGGATGATGTCACATACCACCACATGAGGATGCTGTGAGTGCTTGATTAATGTTATACGTTTTCCGCATTTAAATGCAAATTGCATAGAGGAAGAGCTCAGCTCAAGTCAGATTCACAACCTCAGCCTCTGCTTGTCACACTCATTATGGATAAATATGCAAAGTACCTGAAACGAATCACGCAGAGAACTCAAAATGCAGATTCGTTCTGATTGCCTTGTTATACGCTGTACTCCACCAATAGATCGGCATACATCTAAGTTGCTTTGCTGAGAGTTGATTTTATTTTACATTTTATTTGCTATTTGTCTTTTTCTCTGTTTTACAGTGTGGAAGACAAACAGAAGGTGGCAACCCTGACACACATACCAAAGTTTCTGCCAGAGATAACCATCGGGGCCCACGACTACGATGAAAAATACTATGCCTTTAAATCGGTATGTAGAGAGATGTTTAAATAAAAAAAAATCAGATGATGATACAATGGCCAATAATCTTTTTATAATTTAATTTTTCATATGGATCCATTAAATAATAATAATAATACATTTTATTTAACAGCGCCTTTCTAAATACTCAAGGTCGCTTTACAGACAATAAAAGACAGATAAGTATAAACAGTTAATGAAGAGAAAAAAAAAAAAAAGAAACAGTGTATTTACAAATAAGCAAGCTGGAACAGGTGGGTTTTGAGTTATTAAATGTACTACTCTGTATTTTCTGACTGCTTGGTGTTATTTTTTTTATTTTTTATTTGTTTATATATTTTATTCCCTTTTTTTGGCATTTTAGGCCTTTTTATTTGTCTAGGACAGTTTATACTTTAAAGGGGAGAGAGAGGGGGAATGACATGCAGCAATGGGCCACAGGCAAACCTGCGGCCGCTCTACCAGGTCAGAGCCCTACTTAGTGTTTTTCTAACAAACATGGTAGTTGAATCTGCATGCTGATATTTCGCTCAGCAGGAGAATTTGTTTGGTTCAGCAAATTTCCCAAAAATGTATTGATTACGCCACAACACAAACACATCTTTGGCATTTCAGCTAGAGCAAATATAGAGCGATGTGGAGAAAATCTGATATCACAAGTTTTTCGACCAAATACATTGATGTTGATATTGCCGCAATGTTGTAGGGTTGACTTTTAGGGCTGTCATATAAATAAATAGAGATTTGTGGGTGAAGGCAAAGGGAAAAAATAAAATAAAATGAAAAAATCTTGTAAGTTCAGGAAATGCCATCTCTTAACTGTAATACTGCCTATCGAACCATGAAACACTTTACTTTATTACTGGCAATGTCTTGTTACCTTTTGGCTAATGTAAACACAAACACAGATATGTCTCTGCCTGGAGTTCACAGATGATAAGAAATGATCAGGTTTTATGGATCAATCCCACAGATCCACTGGGTTGCTGTTGGCTGGTAACATTAATTAGCTGTGTCGCAGGAGTATAAAATGCCCTTCCGTTATTATGTTTTGTTATTATGTTTTGTCATTATCTGTGGATTAGTTCCTTTATCTTGCGATGATCCCTTTTATTGAAACCTACACAATCCTCACCCTTTTGCTTTTATTTCTCTATCCTTTGCCATGTGAAGCCTATACAGCACCGTCGGCGTGATGGAATTCCTTTCTTTCCGCTGAAATATTGAACGACTCGTAGTTACAAGAAGGCAAATGCCAGAAATGGAATATTCTACAAGGCTTTTGGTATCATCAGTCTTGCAGGGAAACATTGGGCTCTGACCTTTTCTGTTTATTGACTGGGGACTTTTTTGTCTCCCCTTGCTGCAAAAAAAAAAAAATCAGACTGCTTAATTCTACAGGAGGCTGTGACCTGACATTTAGTTCTAAGCCTGGATCTCAGTGGAGAGAATAAGAACTGACACGTGGAGGCGTAATCTCCCTCGACACACTTGAGTTGACAAAAACTAAAGTCGTGGAAGGACGTTTGCAACACTGATGTATTACAACTTTCATTAAATCTATGATGATATTGTTTACAGCCCCCAAAAAAACTGGATAGGGAGGGGCGGAGCTAGCCTCGTTTTTTGTTTGAAACGTCAACGAGAAGTGCCGTCACTCAACATCGCGTAGAGCACCTTTTTAATGTCTTTATATTTAATATTAAACATCAGATTTAACTCGGCAGGCAACCCAGTTCTAGTCTTGATTAGATGCGTTTAGCTATTTCCATTAGAACAAGTTCATTTTCAAAATTATACTTCTGCATCCATTTTTCAACAAGCCTAAGCTGTTTTGTGTGCGATGCTGCTGTTTTGAATGTTCACGTGTTGTCCCTTTTTTAGTTCATTATTTGTTTTGTCCTTGTAGCTCCCTGGAAAGAAGTATGCACCTGGTTATAATGCAGATGTCGGAGACAAATACATCTGGCTGAAGTGAATGAGTCCACAGACCAGTCACTAATTCAACCATTGTCATTGGCTGACCAGCTCCCAACTCTGGATCACGCCTCCATTGTTGATCCAGTGGTCTCTTGTTGTACATCCTAAATATGTGTGTATGTATTAAAATAAATTTTGAATCTACAAAATGTCTTTTCTTTTGTTCTGACTGTATGCCAGAGCTCATGGAAAGATAGAAATTCAGAGGATCATGAAACAAGGGTGGGTCACTCTTTCAAATTTAAAAAAAAAAAAGTTTTAACTGTCAGGTACTATAAAATAAACCGCAATGGAAAGTCCGATTCCCGCTGTGTGACAACACAAAGCTCAGGTAGTTTGTTTCCAATGCTGCTGTATTATTTGGGGAAAAAGTATCTGTTGTTTGGTTCTGCCAGAGGTTTGGAACCAAAAATACTACAAAACTAATCTAATAAAGTGCAAAATTAAAATAAAAAAAATTCTTTCATTAGACTTTTAAATTGATGGCCAACATTTGTGTAATTCATGGCACCATTCAAACAGGATCAAATCATAATTTGTCTACCTGTGGAAGTCCACCAGAAGGGCAGGGACTTTTGTGCTCTATTCAAAATCGTTAACAGAAAAAAGATATCCTTATTGAGGATTAGGAAAACGCTTGTGTAGTCTTTAATACCTTATTCTTTAGCCAATCACAGCATCTTGGTTTTGTAAGATCTATTATTATTTGGTCTTGAGTTTTATCCTATAAGACTGGGGCCGGAGAGATTATTAGTTCCTGTTTGCTGGAGGAGGCTCCTGTTCTAACCAAGCATTGATCTCCAGCATAGATAATGTTAAGCTGGGCTCAGTGGTAGAGTATACTGGAGATATTTAGGGAAATCCATCTCCCATAACTTGACTGAATTATGACACCCTGCTTGTTTTTTTGATGGAATGGCCAGAGGATAATATAGTTTGTTTGAATGAAAGGCTGCTTCTCAGGATATCAAAACCCTGTGCACATGTGGAGACACCGAAAATGAAATAACTACATTTTGAGAATAATTTTCCTTGTGTTGCTGTGGAAGCAGTTGGCAAACTGCTTTCATTACAATTTGAGTAGCAAATGTGGCTCAACCAGCTTGGTAAGGAAATGCTCAAAACCACGAGCCGAATCCAGTCGGGACTTTTTTTTTCTAGGACCCTGATGCTGCAGCATTCAAAGAACAAACCCAAGTTGTTCTTGATTATCCAATTTTCCCCAGCATGCATGGCTACCTGGGAAAGAAAAACCAGAAGGCAATAGAGCTACTGCCGCACTCATCATTTTTAACAGTCCAATGCCTAATCATCCAAAAGACTTAGGTGATCTACCTCTCTCTCATCATAGGCGTTGATTGGGGATGGATTTTGTACCCACCACTTAAAAAAAAAAAAACTCAAGCTCAATTTAGTTAAAAAAATAAAGTTCATACCACATATAATTCTTAAGTGACAGATGCCAACAAATCCACAAAAATGTCCCCCCCACAGGGCAGGCACAGACATTCTGCTGCTGTTTTTGTGTTAAATGACTTCATTCAATCCATAATTAAAAACTCACCGCAGTATTTTTGCTCAGCTTTCTTTATTTTTGTTTCAACAAAGTCTCACTTCCAAACTTCTCTTCTACTGTACAGAAAACTTCCACAACATCTTTCTTTTCCTAGCTCCTCTCTCTGAGTCTGATGTCATGTCATGGCGTATGGCTCATATGTCTAATGCTTTTTGTACACTTAGGGCTTTCTTCTTCATAAAACGTGTCGGACATCATCACATTTTTGTATTTATTTTTATTAATTTACATTAGTAAGCTGCAGGATAGCATCTTTCAAAACATGACCTCCGCGAAAGAGAAAAAAAAATGAATGCGTCATTGTACGCAGCACTTCTGAAAATGCACTTCTGAATGAATCTCTGTCCCCAGCACATTTCAAACCAAAATGACGCCCATATCTCCCTCAGCATCTTCTTTAAGATGTTAGAATGGTCTTTCATTTAAACATTTGGCCAAATTGAACCCTTTTCCTCTGAATCCTGTGTGCTGTAGAGCGACACGACACGCTCACCAGAAGGCTGTGCTGATTGAAGTATAAATGCAGGTAAAACTCTGCCAGCTGTAGGTAATTGAAAATGTTACACATCTATTATGTATTACAGATCATTCTACTTTATTACATCTATTATCACACCATAAATGAGTCTTCAATGTAAAGGAATTGGTATCTGCTGTTTGTAATAATAGAGTTTGATATATTCAAAGGACAATCATGGACTTTGAAAAGAAGAAACAGTGATTACCTCCAAAGTCTTCATTATCATGTCATATAAATGACAGCCTCCTACTTATCACAGTGAGCCTCCAGCCCGACACTCTCCTGACAAGAGAGCTATGACATACTCTACTTAGCCCTAGTGTTGTCCTCGGATCAAATCTGAACCGTTTTTTTTTTAAATTTTCTATATCAGAAATATAGGTTTGCCCCAAAATACCCAAACGGTCTTTGCAAGATTAGTCAGTTCACTACTTTTATTGAATTTCGGTTGTTTTATTCAATGTCATAGCATTTGAATGTATATATTTTTTTATTGTTTCAAAACAGTAACATCCTGCCTAAACTCTGCCGTCTACCAATATGTGACTATCCACTCAACATACTCGGATGTCAACTATTAGTCAAATAATCATAGTCATAATTTTAGCTTTTTTTAAACTCCAAAATTAGGTATAGTTTCATTTTAAATATGGTGTTCTGACCATGAATTCCAAGAATAAGTGTAAAACTTGGTAACAAATTGGTGTTAGTGGTGTGTAGACTGGTGGCAGAGTGAAAAAAGCAGATCAAGTGAGAAAAATGTAAAAAAAAAAACAAATAAAAATAGTCTATTAAAGTGCCAAAAAAAAGTGTTCTTTTTAAATTTTGATTCGGGTGGACAACAATTCTATGGTCGACTGGAAATCCAGCTTTACAAGAGAGTCAAGGTTAGCTACTCTGGGTTGTCATGGTTTTGGACTGCTAATAAACTCGGTCAGATTTGATATGAGAGTGAGTCCATGAGTCCAAAGCGGGATGAATGTCGTCTCCTCCACCAATTATTCACGAAGGCCACATGATTTACTGCAATCTGGCAGACCTAATATCTCCCTGAGTGCTGCCCGGCCAGGTCCTGGAGAAGACCCCAGTCGAACTGCCGACTCGCTGCTCAGGGCATTTGCACCCTAACCAATTTGCTAACCAACGGGGTCACCCCAGTGAGAGTTTTGAGCCAGGGTTGAGGACATCTTCTCCCAGAGAAAGGTCCCCCCCCCCTTCCCAGAACAGAGAGCTGGTTTAGCCTTTGTAAACCTTAGAATTTAATGAAAGTTCTGCCTTTTGGCAGAAAAGACGTTATTCTCTTTCCTATAGTTCAGACCCTGGAGTGCCCCAAAGGAGCCCTAGGGAGCTTTTATCAGAAGGTTCCTGGGAAGATCCAAATACGTTGCGTTGAATGCTTAGAGCTATGGAGAAATTTCTGTCTGAGCAGCTGCTATATTTCAGGTCTGGGAGACACTTACATCCCTTTTAACAAGCTCAAAGTGCCCTAGGAAATGAAAAGCCGAGAAATGATAGTGAAGAAAAAAGGAACCCAAAGGCAGAAGTAAAAAAGAAACAAATGTGCTTGTTACAAAGTTATCCAAAGGGTCATTTAGAGCTGCAAAGATTAATGAATGAATTGATAATCAATCATTCGGTTTGATAAACATTCTCTGATTCCAGCGTCTTAAATATGAACATTTTCTAGTTTCTTCATTCCTCTGAGACACTAAACAGAACATCTTTGACTTGTGGACAAAACAAGACATTTGAGGACGTCGCCTTGGGCTTTGGAAAGCCATATTCAACATTTTTCAACATTTTCTGACAACAAATCGCTTAATTGGGACACTAATCGCCAGATTAATCAACAAATAAATCAACAATGTAAACAATTGTTAGTTGCAGCACTATTGTCAGTTAAAATAGTCTTTATTTAAAAAGAAAAAACTACATGTAGGCTATTTAAAGACCTAAACTGCTGTTCATCCCATGGAAACTGAATGATTGCATCAACAAAAAAAAGTTGAGTGAGTTAAGTGCGAACAAAACAAAAGAAGTACTTCACAGGTCCCTCAGAGTGTAACGAAGAAAGAAATCAACTGTGGACAGTCAGCAGACCGTGGAGGCCAGGGGCCTGCCAGGATCTGAAAAGAGGTTGTCTACTTGCACTCGCAGTGCCAGAGCACCAGGGCTACTCAGACAAAGGCACTGTCAATAATTGACAGCACAGCCGCCTGATGCAGTCACACTGAACTAATGGAGGATGAAAAACATGAAATCTGGGGAAGGGGAAGTTGACGTACTATCCTGTCTGGTATAATGCGACACAGAGGTCTTACCAGGCAGAGGGAAAAGGTCACATTTAAGAAGTGGGACAGATCTGGAAGCAGAAACAACCTATTGGTGGAGTGAAACCCACAGACTGAAGAGAAGAAGAAAAAAAATGCAGTGTACCAAGTGTGCACAAGTTTGTCAGGGGGTATTTTTAAGGCTCGCTGCCTTTGTCAGCTACTGAAGCCAGACCTAATGTTGAGCAGAGGGCATGGGTGACAGAGGCCACCAGCAGCCTGTAATTGGGTCTTTAACCCCAGTGATTCTCACTGGGTTTACCTATTCAGCTCATGGTACTGTGCCACTTAAAACCACAAAAAATGTTTCTAGACAGAAGCCCAACACAAAAGGCAAGAAGTCAGCGGCAGTATAAAGCCAGTTCCAGCTTACTGTAAATAGCTCTGATCATGAATGTATGTAAAAAAAAAAAAACAAGTTATTACTAATAATCCTATCCTATCTAGGCCTATTTTTATTTTTATTTTTTTTAAAGATTATTTTTGGCATTTTAGACCTTTATTAGATAGGGAAGAAAGGGGGGAAAAGGTGGGGAATGGCATGCAGCAAAGGGACGCAGGTTGGAACCGAACCTGCGGCCGCTGCGGTGAGGACTGAGTCTCTGTATACGAGCATGCGCAACCAGGTGTTTTTTATCCCTATTTACTTTTAATGCTATGACTTTTTTTAAAAATCCAGTCATTAATCAGTGGTCTGAGTCCAAGAAACTGCAAAGGCTTCCAGATTTTGGAGGCAAACGATGGCTACAGGAGCTTTGCCATGTGTTAAGGATTTGGGAACTTGACATCCCTGCAGAGTACTTCACTAAAAGCCGACTTTAAACTTTCATCTAAAATTTACAGCTTCCGGGATTAAAACTAATTTAACGCTATGTACAGCAGACTTAGATCGAACGTGTTGCACCAGAAAGCAAATTTCACTCTATAGAAATGCCTTGGGAAAGCCTTGCAATGACTCAGTGATGAAGCTGAGGGAAGATTATCGGTGCTGGGGTTCATGTCTCAGCTGCAGTGAGCTGTGGCTGCTGCTCAGTATCATGGGAGCCCCTGAGCCCGGGAACAGAAAGCCAGTAAGTCAGTAAGTGAAAGGAAGGTTATGCTACTGTAATCAACAAGACTAATTACCATGCATTCCTTCTTACTAAAATCATTTCTTCGTGTTTTTTTTCATGTTGGTTTATAGATTTATATGTGAAGGGCTACAAAAAGGGGAAGCTGGTGTGATGATGAGTCATCAGGCTTTAGTCTGGAGGCAGCAGATGGCAGTGTTGCTATCTGGATACATGCAGTGTGAAGATGGTAACTCTGGGCACATGCACTCCACTGATGGGGAAATTTGCTTCCTGATACTGAGATATTGGTTGACACCTTCTCTTCTCACTTTAGCTGTTGTTTGCAAGATATGTGAGAGGAACTGCTGGCTTTATACTAGGCTACTGTTGCCACTTTACTTTCCCTTTTAACCATGTTAACTCTCTTGTATGTGTTGGATGTTTTTGTATATGTTGCTTATTTTGAATATTTTTATCTGGTATTTTGTTTATTTAGCTTTTATAATTTATTGTATTTGAAATTGTATATTTCACTGCATGTACTTATATGTAGGCTATATGTGACAAAGAAAATCTCCTGAAATTGAATATTTTTTCCCAACATTTTCTTACTGGTATCCTAACAATTCATAGAAACAGAATGAGCAGGAATAGAAAATGGATGGATGGATGGCTGGATGGAAGCACAGGATGATTAACAATACTACTGTGTCACCATAACAAGACAACCAAAGAATTTTAAGGAGTCAGAGTAAAAGGGAAAAAGAAAGTAATTGACCTACAGCTTATCTTTCATACCTATCAAAAGCTTTTCAAAATGTAGGAGTGGACCGGACAAGGTGTTGTGCCAAACTAAATAGAAATCAATATCACACAACTAAGCCTGACTAATCCCTTAATCTGAAAACAAAAAAACACCAACAAAAGATCTTACTTGCTTATCGAAAAAGAACTTCACCAAAAGGATTACAGAGGTGGCAGCAACCAATAATTTGTGTTTCTGGGATCATGTCCTTAGCACCTGAAGAGAAAACAGGGAACGGAGAGAGAGAGAGAAAAGCAGGATGGAAGAAAAACACATACACAAGCCATTTGCCCGTGCCTGGGCATGTAACAATAGATAGGCAATATGCCCATTAGTCAAAATTATTAATTAATTATTATTAACTTTGGTTCTGATAAATCAACGGTTTGTTTTTGTGGATGGCTCTAAATAGGCAACTACAATACCCATAAACCTTAGCAGCTGTTGCTATAGCGAAGCAGAAAAATCAGGAGGTGCAGCAATTTCATTATGCTTTGTTGTTTTAATTGGTAACAGAATAATGCACCATAGTTGCTGACTTCAGCCAATTGATACAGTTTTAATAGTGAATCGATTTAATTGCTAAATGTTGTATCTGGTTTAGCTTTAACTTTCAGCCTGCTGTTAGCATTGAGCACAACTGAATCATAAGCATGGTCTGATTGTTTTTTGTTTGTTTTTTACTGAAAGGAATAGTTGACTTCTCTGCTTAAAGTGACTGGATGTAACTTTCAATTTGTGTTGATTTTGGACAAAGTGGTAGTGTTTTTACCACACCCGCTCTGTTCTTTATGGTGCTTTATTGCCCACTGTATTACTGAGTTAGCATTATGGGGAGGTCATATAGTTACGATGAATGTTTTGCTTGGACAGGAAATCCTTCATTTACAATAAGAGAATAGGTTACAGATTCATCGTTACATACGGTAACTTAGCCTACTTTGGATGTCTCGTGAGCTAAACCGGGTAACGTTATCACTGTCACTGTAACACTATAACTGTCACTGTAACACGGACCAAAGCATTAAGAGTGTCACTCCCCGATGTAAGTCGAGTGAAGATGACAGTTGCGCATGCTAACGAGAGACTTCTGTAATGTCAATACAGTAAAAATTGACCTACTTAATAAAGTTTGTCACTGCTGGCTACAAGTTAGCATCAAATACAACAAAGGCTGTCAGTTGAATGGCGTTTTGAGCTAACGTTAGCAATCAAACAACCATAGATAGCTAAAATGTTTTTGAAATGACTGCTAGCTTAGCTACAAGCTAGCAATCAAACACAACAAAGGCTGTCACTTGAATGATGTTTTGAGCTAACGTTGGCAATCATTCATAGATAGCTAAAACGTTTTTTAAATGATTTCCATATTCTGTTATTGTTTGTAATGAGAAAAGTTTATTATTTCATGGATTTCACAAATTTCAGCACAACACGTTATGCCATAAACCGTTTAAATCTGAGCATTCGACTTACATCAGGGAGTCAAACAGATTGTTGTAGCAACCAACATAATAACTTATAATATAGTGCATTTTATAAAACGCATGGAAGCTTTTCACAGGCACAGGGGGACAAGGGAAAAGAAAGTAGTAGGCCAACACAAACACGGACTAAAAGGAGTAAAACGTTCGTGCTAAATGGAAGGGGGTTTAATTCATATTGGCTGCTGACATTGTAAAAGGATTTCCTGAATGAAATAAACATTAATTGGCTAATTCGGGGTGGGTTTTGAACAACTAACAATCCCATAATTCTCATAAGTCTCCATCTAAGTAAATTGGCTGCCGCGTCTGTTCTCTCCTTTTTAGCTTTTAGTTGTTCTTTGTTTAATTTCCTTCTTTCCTGTGATGGTCCTGCCCAGTATCAGCCATAACTACAACAGTTAACCTAACTGGATACGCTAACACAGGCTTTTCCGGTGTTGCAAAGAAATCTATGTCCCATCCGTATGTGTTACTGTAGCGGCGTCTACCTGCCACAAATCATTCTGTGATTTTGCGGGGAAAATCGGACCGGAGCAGAGAAATTAATAAAAACTATATCAAAATAGCGTTCTTTTCACTGTTAGTCTCGTTTGCTGGTATAGGTCATTTAAGGTTATATGAAAAATTACAGAGTTTCAGAAACATTAAAAAGTTATATTTAGGGGAGAGGCTGGTGTTTCGCTGTGTTTTGTCTATTGTCAATTAAATTCCACAAAAAAAAAAAAAAAATCAAAACCAACAATCTATTGATGGTTTCCAACTTCCATTCACTGTCTGTGGCACTCATCTGGTAGTTTTCTTTCTTGAATAAACTTGCTCACAGACATATTGAATATACTATATATGTAGCCTATATATCATTACAATAAACTTTGTTATAGCACCTTTCATAACATAAAATGCAGCTCAAAGTGCTTTGCAAAAAAAAGAACAAATTAATAACACAGGTATTAGAAACAGAAAACACAAAAAGTGATACAAAGAAGAGTGAATAGCAGTAAAATATAATAAGACTGAATTTCCTAATATATATACACAGTATACACTTATATATAAAGTACAGTATAAAGTATATACAAAGTATATACATATACACAGTAGCCAACACGTAGTTTGCGAATTTAACAACATTGGTTTGGATTGCTAACTGTAAAAGAACTAACAAAAAACTGTTTACAGGATGATGTGATGTGACATGGTGGTAGAGTTCTCTGTCACATCTCCTGACAGGTCATATAATAGGCTTATTGATAATCTGTCACCTCCAGTACTTTATGTGTTGCTGTGGTTCAAGTGTGATATTTGAGTGAAAGCGCCTCCGGCACTCGGGGATGTTTCCACTGGCATTACACTGTACGCTTCATGGATGCCGTGCACCATTGATCTGACCTTTTTTTTTTTTTTTTATCATCCCGTTCAATTCCCAATATATATGTGCCTGAAGAGCTGTGTGGGCATATTGATAACTAAAAACAAAGCCAGGCAACATCAGTAACATCTCGGATAGCAGCCATAACCAGATATGGATTGATTGGGGAAGCTGAGCCAAAGACTCATAACCCACAGCTCTTAGTCTTTCCAGAGTTGCTGCCTTTTGGCTTTTTATTATTGTTGTATTAAAACCTGCAAAGTTATAAGTAGTCTATTTTTCCCAAATCAATGTTTTCGCCTGTGAGCCTCTGCTGCCAGGTCCAGAGTAAAAACATTTAAATCAAGACCATAAATGAATAGTAGTGTGGACATTCCGTGGACATGTGGTGCCAAGAAAAGCACATAGTGTCAACTTGTCTCTGCAGGATGCACAATAGCTATCATAGGAAGAAAAATAGCTAAATGTAGCTAGTCCTTTGTGCAAACCACCACCCTGTTTGCCATTTTCAAACTGTAATTGAGTGTCCTCCAGCCTCCTGTGCTGCCTGTCCCTGAGCTGCTTCAGTCAGTGCATTGTGACACTTAACTCGACACTATATCATCTGGTATTTTCAAAGAATGTTTGGCCCTTGTGAAGACTTCCTCTTCTTTCATTTTTCAGAAATGTTAACAGTTAAACGATTTTATTGCATTAGTTTCACAGCACATATCTGACAAATGGTTCTCCGTATACACATAGTGCATGCCTTGAAATATTCTGCTCATTAATGTGCTTGCAGGATACATTGGCAATAGGTTCTTGATAAGTCTGCAGAGGAAGACAATATAAATAGAAATTTCCTTTGTTATCTTGTGACTGGTACAAATGGTGGTATAGCAAATGTAATTCAATGTAAGTCATTTCCTTATCTTTGCCTTGCTTTCCCTCACAAAAGCTTTGCTTCTCATACTCTTAGAGCAAGAAGATCATGAGATGAATGACAACTATTCCTTTTGTTTTGTCTTACAATTGAGGCTGTATGTTTTTTCCCCAGTCTGAAATCTTTCTCTAATAGCACTTCAGCAAGGATATTCTCAAGGAGTTGCAAGTGATGGACATGAGCAGGTGGCCTTTGCATCAGCCCAAAGAACAAAGCACTGAAAAGGAGCAGTGAGTGTCCTGATTGACAAGCTTCAGCCGAGCCCTCTGTGGGGTTGTTAATCTTTCCCTGCAAGTGCAGGAATTATTTTGCTGGACCTACTGCCCTTTCACTAAGAATAAGAAGTCAAGTTTGGGAATTAGACAGCACAAGGACGTGTTTCATCATGTTTAAGCTGCACAAAGGAAAAGGGTTTTGGGTAATTCATCAACAGTACATCACTGGTTCTCAAACTGTGGTACAGGTACCACTGGTGGTACGCAAGCTCCTCCTCGTCGTCCGCGGATAAAAATCTCTGATACCTTTAAAAGAAATCATAAATAAATAAATTCTAAACATAATACTATAGAAATACTACAAATAAGTGTTTGTTCAAGTGTAATATTTTTGTTTCTAGACCAGTTTGCTTCATTGTCACGTTCATGGACGGAGTGCGCATACATCCATAATTAGTTAGGGAGATGTGAGGGCAAGATAGTGAGCAGAGGTAAAATGAATGATTCAAAATCAAACTTTATTTATGAGGAAGAGAAGTTTGGATGAGGAGGAAATGTGGAAGAGCACAAGTGCTTTGCCAGACTTTCATCCACAGTGTTGCGGAGGAGGGTCTGGTTAATCCACACGACATTCCGCGACAGGAGAGAAGCGTGCTCTGGTTCACTGGCATTTCTTTAAACCAATCACAATCGTCATGGGTGGTGTTAACCACCGGGAAAAGCTGATGCCGCTGCAAAATAGCCTCTGAAAGGAACGTGTTTTGGTGGGACATGTGTACGTTCAAAAGTTGTTTTAGTCGTGCGCGACAGAAAACTCAGATTGAACAGATTTAGCTCACTATGAAGGTAGATATGGTGCAAAAGGTGAGAGCTTGCAGAACAAAAAATCTGAACATGTAAAAATAAAATTTTCACTTGCAAAAAATATATATTCGCAGATATGTTATCTGAATTTGAAGTTACACAAAGAAAAAAAACACGAGAGTTTGTAAAAAAAAAATCTATTAAAAATATTCTCAAGATTGATTGATATTTGCATGAACACAAAGACAAGCTTCCATGCTACATAAATAAGCCGGACAGAGTTGTCCCTCACCTGGCGATAGAAACCCTGCTGTCCCCCCCGTCCTGTTGGCTCAGAGCTCCACAGACTAAGTCCACAGGTACAAATTAGTTTTGCGCCAAATGTATCGCAAGAAGTCTTGCAAAAGTCGATGCGCGCAGATTCGCCGCTGTGTGATGCGAGCGAGCACATAAGTGAAGTTGCAGTGACAGATTCAAGAGGTTGTAATCACTGACTTGTGGTTGTGATGGAAAATGAAATAGAGAAAAAAAATATGTATACGAGTAAATGTTGCACTACACGCTTGCAGCTGTCATTGTGTTCATGCAAATATCAATCTACACATTTGTGAATATTTTCTATATTTTCTAAGCAAATTTCAATTCACAAGTTCAGATTTTTCTTTGTGTGACTTCAAATTCAGACGACATATGTGCGAATATTTTTTGCAAAAGTGCAAATTTTGATTTTTACAAGTGCAAATTTTAACATACAACTTCAGATGTTTTGTTCTGCAAGTTCTCACATCATATTGTACAAGCTCTGACCTTTTGCAGCATATTTACCTTCATACTATCTATCTAGTCCAGTCTAGCTAGCTGTCTGGATTTACCCTGCAGAGACCTGAGAAAAGGTTAACCATAGTCGTCATAAATCCACCAAAGTTTGAACACAAACAAAACGGAAGGTAACGGACATCCGGCTGATAAGAGTGAAATCCGTAAGAATTTTTGACGGCAATGGAGCGATTGTGGATACAGACCGGTTGCTACTTAAGCAATGGTGGTGAAGTCTCCACAGCACCTGCTAGCAGCAAATGATTGAAAACAGTAAGGAGATATGACCCGACTCCCGAATTAACTCAAATTTGGCTTCAATTAGAGATGGACGGAAGTACTGCGTGGCTGGGGCTGTTGATAATGAATATTGTTTTCAGGAATAACCTGCCTCCTGCGTGAACTGTCCATAGAGTAGGGTAGGACTATGCTACTCTATTTTAACATACTCTATGACATTTTGACTAAGGGTTGTTCGCTTTCGTTAGATGAGAAGATGGATACTCTCGTCTTCAGGTCACATTTTGTGTGTGTCAGTTGGTCTTGTCTCTACTTGCCGTCATGTCATGATCATAATACAACTTGTTTGAAGTTTTTATTGAGTTCACAGTATATTATTTCATGATCATGAACAACAGCTTGACCGCTTGTTATGTTGATCACAGAATGAGTATTTTATTTTCTCATAGCCGGCAAACTGTGAAAAGAAAGTGATTTTCTTGTGAGCATATTGTGGCAGAAATAAAGTAAACAGCTGAACATACACATCTCCAGCATGGAGCTGGGAGTGAGCTTCCTGCTGTGCATTGAAGAAATGTATTGCAACTATTACTTGGATATACTTTAATCAACCAACCAAACTGATTCTGATCTCAGTTATTTTTCCCGTGCTGTGGGAGGTCTATGGAGGACAGCGTTCCTGTTCTCGTTGGATAATTGATTGTTGATTGAATACAACCTTCCAATAAGTCAGTTACTGTTGCCGAGTTATTTTGAGAACTGAGAAAGCAATGGAAACAAATGAAACTAGAGATTGACTGAATGAGCAAATGTCTCCAATTTGGCTGCACAATCTTGTCCTGGTAATGAGATATGATTCAATATTATTCAGTTTATAATGCTATGTTCATTTAAGTTAGTTAGTCACCAAAAGAATGAGATTGCAGATTTCAAACTCTCAGCTTTAGAGATAGGGTGATGAGCTTTGAATTTCAAAGGGAGCTCGGAGGAGAGCCTCTGCTCCTTTCTGTCTAAACGTTGAGGTAGTTTTGGCATCTGATCAGGATGCCTCCTGGGCACCTCCCGCTAGAGGTTTTCTGAGCACGCACAAATGGTAAAAGGCTCCGAGGTAGACCCAGAACACACTGGAGAAAATATATATCTCATCTGGCCTAGGAACAGTTCCCCAGAAAGTGCTAGAAAACGTTGCTGGGGAAAGTGATGTCTGGAATACTTTTCTTAGCCTGCTGCCCCGTGATCCGGCCCTCGATAAGTGGATAAAAATGAATGGATGGATGGTGTTCATGTTAGTCAGTTTCTGTTTTGATGGTGGTGACCAATAGTGACTGACATATCTGTCTCAATTAAGGAAACATGCAGATTAATTCAAACAACCTGTAGAGCTGTGTTGATCTCATCCACACTTGTTGACATTTGTCTGTCATTATTGTTTTAGTTTTTTCTGGGAATTTGTGTGTGTGAGTTCATGTGAGCATCATCCTCAACCAGGAAGTGGGACTATGAAGAAGCAATGGTTAGAAATGAAAGCAAACAATAAAGCAAATTAATAAATAAATCCACAACTAAACTGGATCCAGAATGTATATGCCATATACATATTTGTAAATATAAATTTGTATTACATAACTAATAATAAAATAAAAGGCTATTTAAGGAAAACCAAGCTGAGCTCACGGTTTCTATTTGCATATAGGCTGCCACTGATTTCTGCATGACTTGAACTAAACCAAATGCCAGACACAATATAAATCCTTTTCACGGCAGACATTTTGACATTTCACAGTAGGAACAGTGCAGGTGTAAATAAATAAAATTAATGATGGCTGAATTTCATTAGGCCTGCCTGAGCTTCAAGGCCCTGACATTGTGCATGCTGGCTCACTGTCACACTGGCATGGCTTACTAGGACACTTGAATAGAATGGAACCATCTTTAATGTTATTAGTGACACCAGTGCTTTTCCTACTATGTCAAAATGTCTGCTAGGGGAAAAAAAAAAAAAAAACTATGGTTGAGAGGGATTTGTATTATGTGGAAAGAGTGTCTACTTTCATCCCTTATGATCCGGTAGAGTGTAAATGACAAATATAGAGTATTTGTCCTATAAACAACCCACATAGGCTGTCTAGAATTACTCCCTTGCTCGCACTCATTCACACTACTCCCTATTCAATGGACACTCATAGTCATAGTTTACTCAGAAATGA
Organism: Percina caprodes; assembly: GCA_013375575.1. Taxonomy (NCBI): domain Eukaryota; kingdom Metazoa; phylum Chordata; class Actinopteri; order Perciformes; family Percidae; genus Percina; species Percina caprodes. The sequence goes on from JABXJD010000015.1 coordinate 540,300, forward strand.
GCAGTAAATTGGGATTTCGGACACTTACTTCATTGTTTTATCACACACACACACACAGCTGTAACTTTCTGACTTTTTGGGGGTAAGGGGTGAAAACATGTTTTTCCTTTTTTTTTAAAGATTATCTTATGGGCATTTTTGGCCTTTATTTTTTACAGTTCAATTCAATTTCAATTCAATTTTATTTATAGTATCAATTCATAACAAATGTTATCTCGAGACACTTTACAGATAGAGTGGGTCTAGACCACACTTCATAATTTACAAGGACCCAACAGTTCTAGTAGTTCCCTCCAGAGCAAGCAACAGTGCGACAGAAACCCAGGCTAGCAGGGCACAGCAGAGCGTAGCAGGATGAACATGGCATCGCAGGACGTGTAGCAGGACCATGGCAACAGCTGCTACCATGATTTTGGAGCCTCCCTGATCTAAGGAAACATCCATACAGGACAGCTGAATACATGAAATGGAAGAGAGGGGGGGAATGACACACAGCAAAGGGCCGCAGGTCAGAGTTGAACCAGGGCCCACTGCATGGAGGAGTAAACATCTATATATGGGCACCTGCTCTACCAATTACCATATCTACCAGAGCTATCTTGGTGCCCGATAATATGTTTTTCTAATTTATTAATTTTTTTTGTCAGTACAAGTGGCCCAAGTCACACTACACATAATCTCTCTAAACAGAAATGTGCATATTGATGGCAAATCTGTATAGCCTGGAAACCAGAAGAATCTGCCAGTCTTTATTTTATTTTATTGTTTTCCAACCATTTATGTCACACATGGAGGGTTTAATACAATGATTGACAAAGGAGCATCATGCTTTAACATACTGGACATAACTGCCGTTCTGTGTTCAGTGCATTTGCCAATTAGTATCTGTAGGCAACGGGACAAGATTATAGAAGTGTTCTAGTATTTGTAGTATATAGTATAGTATAGTAGTATTTGTTGTCCAAGCAGTATTAATCAATCATGTTTGATCGGGCTTTGGTTGCATGCAGACAATCCGTGTGCAGAGCAAAAGAGGTAGAAGGCATTGGCTGAAATGCAATCTTGGAATCCGTCGTCTATCATATGTATATATCATTTCATTATATATTAATCGTATTTTGCTTTAAAAATGTTTTTATCTTCATTTATATGCAAATACTGTTATCCGTTTAGAGATTAGCTGAAATGTCGTCTAGACCTAAAACCCCTACACATAGTATCAAGTCAGATTGTAAACATAAACGGTACATGGAGGAGGAAGTCTTGGCCCGGATATCTACTGGATACACCGGAACACCCAAAATATTTGCAATTGCCCCCAGAGGCTTAATCGCCATCAGGCTAATTTTGATCAATTGATTGCACACACACTTTTTCATTGTTCCATATACATATTCATTAGGGCAGTTGTATTGACTGATTGTCTATTGATTGTGATTTGTATGCATATTTAACCATAGCCATTGTGAGCACAAATAGATTATTCTCTAGTTCATCCAGGTAAACAATGCTAGTTGTTACTGAAAGGTGTGTGTAGCTGCTGTGTATTGTTATTCCAGTCACTTCTGTGCCCAGGCTTTTGTCTGCGTTTCTCAATCTTTCACTTCCACTTGAGAGCACGCTGTTGGTTAATTGGATTTTTTTTTTTCTTTGGCCAGCAAGAGGAGACATGCCTGCTTGTGACAGGGGCAGGACACACACATACACACACACACACACACATACTTGTTGATCGGGGCTGATGTGAGTGTGAGAGTGCAGAACTATTAAGACCATTCACTGATTTTACTGTAACTATGATAAGCAGATGTATCAGTCATCTCCAGCATTTATACATTTCAGTAGTGCACAAGCTAATGTGCAAATTAACATGAACACATAATAATAAATGTATCATATTTGCTGATGTGTTAAAATATTGTAGCTACATTTTATGTCTTGTGTTCTAGATGTGCCTGATGAAACGGCATTATTTGCAAGTAGCAAATTAGGATTTTATTTCCTTTTCTTTGCTGGATTAGACTAATTCTTAATTTTAAACATTTTGTATGATTAATATGTACTATAATATAATGTACTACATACTACATACTACATAGTCACAGACATAACCACAAAGTTGTTCTATTTAATCCTTACTGACCGCCAGAGGCAGTGCTTAACACTGAATATCTTGTTTTATCTTGTGCATGCGCAGGTCAAGTATTTATCTAAACAAAGTCACCTGTGACCTTGGGGTGACGCTGGCTAAAGTATTAAGTTCCGATGTCATCCACAAGCTCAATCCTACAGAATCTTTTTGCAGGTTTGCAAGGTTCTGAGTGACCAAGAACTCTGGCGATCATCCAGGATTCATAGAACACTAGTTACATTTGTAACTTTCGTTGTCACTAGACAATCTGGCAGAGAAGCGTTATTATGGATCCCATGTAACTTTTAGGCAAGTCCCGCCCTACAAAGCAGCTTGATTGGTACGACTGGGCAGGTGTCCAATCTCAGGCGAAGTAATATAACCCGATTTGTTCAGGTCCTATACACTGACCAATTGGTTATCCTATCCTTAACTACTCAAGGTCAATGCCCAACCTCAACCAATCGGGTTGGTTTGTAGGGCAGGAATTGCAGTGGGTTCCATAATTGCGTGGCAGGGAATGAGGGCATGATGGGTCAGGTGAGGGGGACGATGAGGAAAAGGTTACTGCAGGGCAGGAGTGAGAGGCTGGATCTGAAATGACATGAGAGTATATCGCAGGGAAAAAAACGAGAAGACAACTGAATGTATACTAAGAGCTGGATGAACCTGTGACAAATACATCAATTTAAAAAAAGTTCTTCACAGTGCGATCGACGACAATCATGTAAAAAGTCAGTAATATTTGCAGCAACAGGAATACTGGTACAGGTGTTATTTCTTGTAATGACAGTGGAGGTGTCTCCAGTGGCAAAATCCCACAGTAAAAAATATAATATCTTGAGAGTGGAGAAATCTTTGATGCACAAAGCAAAACTTTTAAAGACAACTCCATTGTTACATCTATTTCCCATCCCCAATTCCAACATGATGCTATCTTCGTTAAAATAATAGAATAATAAAACAGAATAAAAGTTACACTGAGTTAGAAATGAATAATTATTCAATTTAATAGGTTGTAGGGACAGGTTTGGGAAGAGAGAGTAAGGTTTTTTTTATTTTTGTTTAATTTTTTTGTAATTACAGGGGTAAAGTACCAAAAAAAGGTACTGTTGGTTACCAAAACCAAACTTCAGGTACCGGTACTGATAAAAATGTGAAAGGTACTCAACCCTAATGCTCTAGCAGTGCTCGAACATGATTCCAAATGAGTAGAAGAGTTGAGTTTAGTTGAGTTAGTAACATTTTGACTGGTCTCCGTGCTGCTTTCTACTGTTTATTAACCCTGTTTTTGCGTTGTTGACGTTGAACGTGACACGCCATAAATAAACACAAAAGCTGTGTTTAAAAACCTAGCATATACATGCTTATTTTGGTGGAAAAAAGGCATATGTGTATGTTTACAAGACAATTAGTGTTTGGGGTTTCCCATTGGGACTTAATGGTAGTCTTTGCTGGTGACACTTCTTTTGCATGAGGGACAATGCAAGTAATTTGAAAGCCATAATAAAGTCTTGGTGGTATCTCATCTTTTGCAACTACACACATAATGAGGGCAGAAGACTCATGCTTTAGTATAAAATGTGTTTTTTTTTGCTCATTGAATAACAGATGCAGCTGCTGCATTCGTCTGCTTTCACTTTGAGCTGGGAAAAAAAACAACAGTGGAAGAATCTGTGAACTGCATTTGGATTGACTGCTCCATGGAACTGCCCACAGGCAGCCAAATGTGGGAGTTGTAGTAGGTTCCTGGTGGTCTCGCAGTGTTGTGTATATTTCTAACCCGAGTGTGGATGTTCCACAGGAAGCATCTCATCAGTAGATGTCTGTGGGCAGACTCTGCTGGAAAGTACTGAAGTTCCACCCTGTCACTTGTCTGGACTCAGTTCCACCTACATCAGTAAATAGAGTTTCTTTTGTCATTCTTCCTGAAAAGCTGAAATATGTTCCTGTGGTGTACTCCCAGTATTTGACATATTAGAAACCTAAATTAGCCTGAATTAGTTGTACTCGCTGTTGCATGTTTTCAATGCACTCTAATTAGTTTCAAAAGTCTGCCTCAGTCTTCACCACGCAGGCTCAGTATCCATCATTAGACGTACAACAAGTACCTAAATAACTCCAAAATACTGCTTGTGAGTCACAAACCTCTTCATGAACCAGCAAACATAGCACAGCTGCAATATATACATGTTTATGAGGTTCGTGGTGTGACAATACAGCAGTATTACTGTCATTACACACATTACACTTGACATTGAATCCTCTAATATTTTAGGTTCAGTCAACTCATACAGAAAGTTAAAAGTGTGCTTAAAGAAACATCTCACACACCACGGCTCATTAACTCAAAAGTTTGGTGCAAAAAAACTTTGTCTCCAACTTTACTTAATACTAAAAACAGTTCCTATTCCCCCAGGAGTTTGTGTAGGTGGCCCTGAAGTCAAAACAGAAAGTATTGAATCTAATAAATAAGCTGTGGAATGGATTCTCACCACTTCATCTTATTTCTCTGGTTTATCAGACGTGTGTGTGTGTGTGTGTGTGTGTGTGTGGGTGTGTCTGCAACTCAGGGACAAAAGAGGGAGGAATTCAAATACATGGAGGGCAACAGTTGGAGAATGGGATGCATGTGAATCCATCTGTGGTGATTTAAAATGAGTACCAGCTGTGAGGCTGTTACCAACATGGAGTCATTACTCGTTTTATATTATCATCATCTGATAGAGGTTCACTCATCACAACTTGTGTCTGGTTCTATATATTTTCTGCCCAATTTAACATGATTGGTATGGATAATTATTCACAGTAACCTCTATGTACACAGATGGAGCTCTTTCATAGAGTTCTAGTCTGCAGAGCTTGTGTTTGCAAAGATGACTATTGAAATTAACAGACATATCAAAAGGTTGTGTTACTAGCACAGGGTTTTTCCTGTATAGAAAAAGTTTTGGCGCCCCCCGAGAGAGGTTTTGGAATCTCACGACCGCCAAGATGTCGGATTTTCTGCAGCCAGACTCCCTCTCCGCCCGTCTTGTACTGATTTGACTGGATCTGACCGATCCGCTGTATAGTGCTAATGTTAACTGGGTTTGCAGAGTCGGACTGTATCTGACTGAGCAAGCGAGAGAGCGAGAGAGAGAGAGAGAGAGAGAGAGAGAGAGAGAGAGAGAGAGAGAGAGAGAGAGAGAGACACACTGTATCCCTACAGTCAATCCAGTCTGCTCAAAGCAGTGGTCTTTTAGCAATGCAAGGCAGCTTTATTTGTATAGCACATTTCAGCAACAGGGCAATTCAAAGTGCTTCACACAAAAACAGTTAAAAAAAAATAAAAATGGATAAAACACAGAAGAAACAGTTAAAAATAAAAATAAAGAAACAGTTAAAACCTTTTACAAATAGGCTTCCACGTATAATCGCTTCCACTTAAGGGGCCCCATCTTGCACCCTGCTCAGCACAGCGCCAAGCCTGACGCAAGTGTGTTTGTTAGTTTAGGACCAACACAGTTGTCAATTTTTTTTCTCGACGTGAGGTGCAAGGTAATGGAGCCTTTTATACATTGTTAAACAATAGACAAATAGTCTTTAAACGCTTCAGATGTAAAGTTATTTGCTGTCAAAATGGCGCCAAAATGAATGGCAGTCAATGGAATGCCAACAGTGGGTGAGTGCTTGGTAGCATCAAAATGGCGCCATAAGGAGCTTCGCTTAGAGCGAAGAGGCTTACCCCCTTGGTTTTAACCCCTGATGAGAGTCGTACGTTAGCACGCATGAAAACCAAAGATTCGAGTGCTTTAGCAGCATTGCCCGACTCCGCCTCTCTGTTGAACACCGCTATTCAACATCACTGAGCATTTTTATTTTTTTATCAATAGTTAAAAATAGAAAACATTACACTTCCTAGTATTTTGTATCCGTAACACTATTGTATTATTGTACAAATTAGCTACATAAGTAATAGCAGTTACCTGATATAAGTCATTCTTACATTTTTTAAATAAGGAACAAAATGTTCTACCTGGGAAAAAAGGTTACTGTTATGCCCAGTTGATACTAATCAAATGAACTGGACTTTGTGGTCAATTGTAGTCGGATGCAAAACCCACTTCCAGTATTGCATTATATTATCCATTTAAAATTTAAAATTTAGAATTGTTACCTGCCACCAGAATATTGTTTTTCTTGACATAAATTAAGACGTTTTCTCCATAAATTTGTGCAGGAAAATGTACTAGAATGGAGGAAGTTAACGCTCAAAATGTCCAGACACCAGCTTCATATGTGTGTCCCCATTCTGAACCAGGAAAATACCTTGTATGCAATTTAGGCAATAAAAATGTTGCTTTTACTAAAAAGGAAACCTCTTTTGTTTATTTACTATTGCCGTATAGTGTAAAGCATTATAATACAGTACAGTATTTTTTGATCCGATGCGATTACTCGATTAATCTTTAGAATAATCGGTAGAATACTCAATTAATGAAATAATTGATTGCTGAAGCCCCAAATGGAACACACCATTAGTTCCTCTGGTAAAAATAAATCCCAGCAATGCAATGCATACAGTAAGCACTAATATAACTCCACAGCTGTGTTCAGTAGCTAATGTAATGTTACAAATATGTTAGGGTTCAACAAGTTTCCATATTTAACATAGTCCCTCAGTTAAGAATGGAATCACTCAGATCATTTCCAAGGGGTTAATTGCTGTTTAGCAAATTTCAAGACAACAACAGACATGATATTATGAAGTCTTACAACCTCAAAGAATTTACAATTTAAGTATTCACCTGAACAGTTTATGGTTTTGTATATGGCATCACTGTAATCATTGCAATTATAAAAGAATTTGTGTGCATATCCCACCTTCTGGCAGGTGCAGGACAAATAAAAAATACCAAAGTGTAAAAAAATTGAATGTCTGCTTCCATCATGTAATACAAAAAGCAACATTTGGACCCTACTGGGTTTTCTTCAGGCAAATGGTAGACTCGTTTGACAAAGGGATATACGTATGTAGGTGTTACAATCATGTGACTTCAATTAGTTTGAATAGGTCTTAACAGCCAAGTAGTCCCACTCATGACTCAATTAAGAGAACACTTTCAGATATTCAATAGACTGATACATCTCAAAAAAGGGCTGTTAAAATTCAATATCTCCAAAAGAGTACATAACAAAGAAAAAGAAAAAAAAAAAATCAGTGGAAGGAACAGTTCCATATATATAAAAGCCTACCACAAACATTGAAAGAACATTTCACCACACCTTCATAAAAACTACTGCAATATAGTGAATGCAGAAACAGACCACTTCATACAATTCTTCATTATAAGAATGGTTTGATATCAAATTCTTCATTAAGACCATGTGGAGACATTGTATTTAAAAAATAAATCCAAAAAGTGAGAGACCAATCTTTGTGTACCTGCATATCCTGGAAAACTGATGTGATGATTATGTTCCAAAGTACATTTTAAATGTCCATTTCAAGAGTTAAGATACTCATGGAAGCCCATTAATTCATCTACTATGCAGTCAATAATCAGAAAAATATCAATTAACCGCTTGTAGAATAAAATCTTAGAGAGAAATGGATTTCAGTGACGAAACACAAATTGGTTTTCAAAGAGACCCATGTAGAAGCATGCATAGTTAGGAGCCATTTAACTTCCCATGGAAGTGCCTTTCCTCTGTATATAGAACTGGTCTTGAAAATGAATAAAGTTATCAGTCAAAACTATTTTAGCCAAGTCTAATATGCACTCAGTGCTAGATATTGGCTCAGTCATATTTAAAGAGAAAATATTGGAGGGCTTCAAGGCCACCGCCATGTGGAATATTTGTGTACAAACTCTGAACATCAAAAGTAGCCAAGTTGTCCGAGGTAATTTAAAGGTTTTCAATGAACTAATAAAATCAATAGTATATTAGAAGGAAGGGTGACCACTTCTGATTTAATAAAATGGTAAACATAAGCAGATATATTTTCCGTTGGGCTACCGATACCCCTAACAACAGGCCTTCCCTTCAGGGGGATATCTAAGCCCTTGTGTATTTTTGGGAGTGTGTAGATTACAGGGTTCACTGGATGAAACTCAAAGACATTTTTGTCAAACTCATCATGGATGAAATGATGTTCTAGTTTGGAATGTACCGGGTTCTTCAATCTATTAGTAGGATCATTCCTCACAGAATGTTAAATCACTTAATTATCTTCTAATTTCATTTTCACAATCCACAACATTTGGTAAAACTACAGCTCCCGCCTTATCAGCAAGCAGTACCAATCTTATTATCCTTACTCAAAGCCATTACAGCTTCTCCTTCCTCTTTTGACAGATTGTACACTTTGTATTCTATTTTCTTTTTTTAGTTGACCCTTTACATCATACTCAACTAAACGGCAGTATGTGTCAGGAGGAGTAGCGGTGCCTGGAAGGAATGAATGTGGAGCTTATTTTTTTTTTTTTAAACGATTATGGGCCGAGTCACTAGAAGCAGAGGAGACAGACGAGTGGCCTTTGTCCAAAGGAGAATCACTCCTGCTTAGACTGTCTCTCATATCAGAATGGAAAAACTCCCTCAATCTTGGGTTACAAAAAAACTTCTGGAAATCAATAATAGTCTTAAAGTCATTAGTGTGGGTGGTTGGAACAAAACTCTCAGTCCTTTACTTAAGGCTGACATGCAGGCGTTTTTTCAGAAAGACTAAATACCGGGCTCTATTGCTGGTCTGGATGCGGGGCTGCCTGCATTCTTTTCCGCTGACCTCTTCGTGTTACGGTTGGTGCGAGGAATTTGTAGATATTGTCAGTTTTAAGGAGGATAGGACCCAAGAGCAGGAAGGCGAGGAGAATGCAGCAGTTAGAAATAATACAAATTTAATCTGAACAAAAAGAATCTTACAAACAAGTAAGCAAATCCAGAGACACAGGAAACACGGCAGCAAGTAACACGAGGGAGACCTAACACAAAAGAACACTACAAGGATCTGACCATGGACGAGGGGAACACAGGCCCTTAATGAAGAAGGTCATGAGATAACAAGAGGCAGGTGACACAAGGGCTGGGGAACAGGTAGAAGACATCAGGTAATCACAAGAGCGGAAAAACACAGGAAGTAAAACTAAAGACAAGACAGCACAGAAAACCAGACTATCAAAATAAAACAGGAAATCAAGCATATCATATCACAAGACCACAAGACAGAAACTAGACACAACAAGAGAGCAACCAAGGACTAGGACATGAAACAAAACATATACAAGACCAAAAAAATAACACAATCACAAGGAGAAAATATCACAACCATCACACTTCGACATCGTTTGTGCTTGGAAGCAGGTCCGCTCTCCCCCAGCAATGTGAATTTTGAGGTCTTCTGTGGGGGTATCCTAAAAAAGACGTCCACACTCCGAGTGGCCACTCACATCAGAACCTGAATCATACGATGACGAATGTTTTCTGGTTGTTGTTGGCGTGCAGGTTGTGTGCGTTGTCCCTGATTCTGCTGGGATTTGTCTTGAGATTCTGGTTTCCCATCCTTCCAGAAGTAGACTTTGTTCTGCTTGTTATCCTCAGCGTCCCACGCAAACTTGGCCTTTTTGACACTCCTGACTTCGCTAGTGTCTGTGTCGCTATTACTTCTTAATTTCCCCGTCTTTTCTTGTCAAACAGCACTTTCAATTTGATTTCTGTTTGCTTGAAAGCTTCCCTTGTCGATTCCAGTTGAGCAGTGATTTCACTGATACTGAGGGCCATCAGGTCAAAGGAGCATTTGTTTAATATTTCTCACCAACGTGTGCAAAATATTGGGTTATACTGGCCTAAAGCAGGAGCTTTCTGTAGTCTCAGACCCTAAGGATTCATCGTTTTTCTTTGATAATCACTTAATGTGTGCAGATGCTGTCTGATCCCTCGTTCTTCTAGATTGAACAATTTATGAGTCAGTGCATCGCCCTCCTTTGGACCTGTTGTGTATTCCTTCAGCAAAATGTGGTCATAATCTTCTTGGTTGAATTCAAAGATGCTGCTTGGGCTGGCGTGGACTTTTTCCTCAGACATGGCTTTGTTGTTAGAGGAACAAATGATTTTTCAAGGGAGACAAAGGGATGCTACACAAGTAACGTGTCACTGTAATAATTGACCATCAAAACATTGGAGTAGACATCCCCTATTCTGTGTTATCATGTTTGACTTAGACTTCTCTTTATTAATCCTTTTGGGATGACTCCCGCAAGAAATTGGAAATTCCAGCAGCAGTTTTAGCCAGAAAAAATAAATTAAAAAATAGATAAAAAGACAGTATAAAGACAACAAAGTAACAATAATAATAATAACAACAATAAGGACATTTGTCAAATAAACAAAGAAAAGACCATAAATTATTATTAAAGTGTCAGTGTTGAGTCCAGTGTTAAAGTGATAAAGTGACCAGGTGTGAATTTAAGTCCAGGTGTGCATGTATGTATGTATGTATGTATGAATGTATGTATGCATGCATATGTATGTATGTATTGTCCTCTCTGCCCTATTTCCTCCTCCCCCCGAGTGAGGAGTTGTAGAGTCTGATGGCATGAGGGACAAAGGAGTCCTTGAGCCTGTTGGTCCGACACTTGGGAAGGAGCAGCCTTCCACTGAACCGGCTCCTCTGGGTGCTGATGACGGTGTGCAGGGGGTGGCTGGCATTTTCAGTAATGTCCAGCAGTTTTTGGTTTGGGGGATATGATACAAAATACATAATTTTCTTATGGTGGAAAGTAAAATGCCCACCATGGAGGCCAGACAGGTTATTGCGACTGGTCCGTTTCTTAAAATGCTCATAGCCCCCAACTGTCCAAGTATACCAAGTTTCATGCAGTTGAAAAAGTGAAATGCATAATCACAAGGCTGGAAACAAGGCTGTTTCTCTGACACCATTAAAAGTTTACTTTTTGTCATTTCAGTGACAGTGGATGGACAGAAAAGGGGGGGATGACACGCAGCAAAGGTCAGATTCAAACCCGGGTCACTGCAAAGGCCTCAGACTACATGGGGCGCACACTCTTACTGGGTAAGCTAGAGGTCACCCTGTGAACATACAATTTTGAGGTAGGCTGCATGTTCTTTTCTTGAATATTTAAAGTATTACTAAAGTACTTTCTACTTCTACCCTTGAGAAGTCTAGAGAAGAGCCGCACGATTAAATAATTTAATCCCCATTCAAAATTGTAATTAAGTCAGCGGTTAGGAGTCTGACTCAAATGTTTTGCACCAAGAGCTCTTTTATTTCTGGGCATTATTTAGGTCAGCTACTTAACTAAATCTTCTATCAGTATTTTTAGTGTTCATAAGGAGGAACTGTTGCCAACTTAGAAACTTTGTAGCTAGATTTGTCCATTTATTTCCACTTCTTTTAAAAAAAAGCAAGGGCCTTAAAGCGTAAATCTCGCCAAAATGCAACTTAGGGTCTTTTTGTGAATGTACCCAAGTCAAACTTTCGTTTAGAAGCATATTAAAGACGGAAGCGCCACTTTTAAGATTTACCATATTCTCGTTTTTCAGTCAAATGGCCTTTTGAATGGGAGTCCTAGAGGCACTTTTACGCTAGCCTCGTAATCACTATTTTTAAAACACTAAGAAGGCTCGACACAAGATGAAACTCTGCTCAAAGTATCACCAGGGGCTCTACACATGCACCTGAGCATTGAGAACATTGTTTGTGTACACAGAGTTTGCTAAAGAGAAAGGTTTTTTGAAAGGTTGTTTTTTACGCTATCTGCCATATTCTCATTCAAAAACATTGAATTGCACAAGGTCATTATTGTTTTTCACTAATGACAAAACTACAAATTATCCGTGCATTTATTTGAAACTAAGCTTTAGGAGCTCTCCATCTTTACTCTCCTTCCTCGACTTTTTTGACTGGCTCGATAGACGGCGACCGGAAGAATGGAAGCTATAGTGAGTTGCCCAAAATCTCTCTTTTTAGTAAACTCTGTGTACACAAACAGTGTTCTCAATGCTAGAGTTTATGTGTAGAGCCACTGGTGATACTTCAAGCAAAGTTTCATGTTGCCTTCTTAGTGTTTTAAAAATAGCTATTTTGAGGCTAGCATAAAAGTGCACTCCCATTCAAAAGGCCATTTGACTGAAAAACAAGAATACGGTAAATCTTAAAAGTGGCATTTCCATCCTAAATATGCTTTTAAAGTTTGACTCGGGTACATTCACAAAAAGACCGGGGTTATGGTTTAGGTATTTTGCTTTATTTTTGTTCCTCCTTTTTTGGTATTTTGGTTCTTTCTTGTCTCCTTGTGCTTGTGTCCAAGTTTCCTCCCTGGTCTTGTGTTGTAGTTTCTGTCTTGTGTTTCCCTTGAGTGTCTGTATGTTCTATTTCCTGTTTTATTTTGATAGTCTGGTTATCTGTGCTGTCTTGTTTTACTTCCTGTGTTTTTACCTTTACCATTACCTGATGTCTTCCACCTGTTTCCCAGCCCTTGTGTCACCTGCCTCTTGTTATCTCATCCCCCAGTGTATTTAGAGTCTGTGCTCCCCTTGTCTCTTGTTGTTTTTGTTTGTTTGCCTCTGCCTGCCAGTGTGTGTTACAGTCTCCGCGCCCCAGTTTTTGGTTTTCCTTTTTTGTGATATTTAGATTTTTAACTTTGTGTTTGCAGTTGTGGATTCCTTTTTGTATTCTCTGTATTTTTGGTTAAATAAATCCTCAACTTTGAACTCTTCTGCCTGCCCGTCTCTGCGTTTGGTCCTCCTTCCCTACACGTCACACTTGGTTGCATTTGGGCGAGAGTTATGCTTAAACTGGTTCTGCAAAACATGAGGTTCATGCAATCTCTCTCCAGAACCCCCAAGGATGTAATTCCTCACTGGCTTACCACCCGCAATCACCAAGAACGATTTTGGACTTTTGATTGAAATTACTGCCGGGCTGCCGCAGAGAAAAGACGTGTCAAAGCCTAATCTGACTAACTTGGGTAAAGTCAAATCATTTTACAACGGAGGTTTAATGAATATATTCACTTTTATTATTAAATTATACATCTATACAATAGATCCTTAATAAAACTGCAGCTATACAAATCATTAAGAAGTAATCACGTGATATTACCCATTGCAATATAACCAAAACATTGGGGAGGTATGTATTCATTTTACTGATAACCGGAGATCTGCCGACCATCACATCTTCAGACGTACTTAGATAACATAGGACATGCACAGATAGGACCCAAAAGACCAAGACCCTATCGTTTGACCATGCCACTCTCCTGTATCACTTTCATTAATGTAGTGTTAAGCGAGACGGTGGGGCTCCAGGATGGTAACAGTATTGTTTCTCTTTCAGTCCATCAGTGCATTGGTCCAAAAAAATGAAATTTGGATTGCTTTTCCTTGACATTTTGTACAGACAATTAAGATTTCTAATGACTTAATTCATTAATGACAAGATACTCATGGAAAAAAAAATGCGTTCCCGTCAGCCTCAGATTCAGCTTTTGATACAATAATGTCTAGCGTGTTAAGCTCAAACTACAACCAACGTTGACAAAGACAGCTAACCTGCCTAGAGCAGCTGAAGCCAATGAATAATAAAGACCTAAATCTGTAAAGCTGAGCCTGATAAGCTGATTTTGAAATTTCGCTTTTCCTCTGGCATCATCTGCAGATCAAACTTTTTGTATTTTTAGCCCCACTAACGGTAAGGATCTAAAAAAGAAGAAGCAAAATCTCCATTTTTCAGCCATGCTTTCATTTTTGTGCATTACAGGCTCACAGATTGGCTCTAGACTTTTTGCCTAGTTTGTGTGTATGAATTCTTTTCTTAGGATCAACCAGTGTATGATAAGGTATATAAAAAGTATTCTGCTTGAAATATAGAAAACACCACTTATCCCTGTAATCCAGATAATAAATAAATCAACACATTATGTCATAGTGGCCTTTTTCTTGGTTGCAAAAAAAAGCTCTAAGCGCTGCTCGCTACTGCTGCAAAATAATGGACAAATTGAATTTTTGCACCAGTACGTTTTGAGTTTGGGTCTATAATGTGATGCTTCTTAGAAATATCACAGCTTTGCACTTTGAGTCCAAACTTCTCCTGCCGATTTGGCTTTTTTTTTTTTACATAACCAAGCTAGCGATTAAGATAAAAGCCGTACAATCTCAAACAGTGGTAGAAAAACTCACTCTAGTACTGTGACAAAGTGGAATAGGTTAGGTTGTGACGGACACACTGACCCTGGAGTTTACTGTAGCTGTACAAGCACCCAAAAAAAAACTTGCTGCTGTGATTGATTCAAACTACTGCAAACTTGATTTGCATGCTGGTTGAACCAGTTTCTGTAAGTACTTGCTGAGCGCAACATTTCCTGTACATACCAAACTGCTGTCCACTTGCCAAAGAACACCAAAGATACCGCTTGGGAGTTGCATGATTTGCCAGATTTGATACCAGCATCAGTGTATGCTGTTTTTTAGCCTGCACATACCATTAATCTTTTACCTTCATTGGTATTGTATTTGTTTTAGATCATCATTTTAATAAATGTTTATTGTGTGAAGCACTTTGTGACTGTCTGTAAAAAGCGCTATATCAAATACATTTTTTATATTACTAGCTGCTGCAAAGTTAAAATTCACATCCCTTACTGTTTGTGGTTGTGTATGACTGCTTTTGTAATTATTTAAATATGACAATCCTCTCCATTTCTTATTTATGATACAATATACACAAGTGATTTGGGACTTTTATGTAATTGAAAAATAATACATAAGCCCAAATTTTCACATGGAAATAAAATCCATTAATTTCACGAGTAATCAGCTAAAAATGTCCTACAACTAAATAAACTGTATGTGGTCTGAACGGTGTATTGCGCTTTCTGATGGACAAGAGTTAAAAAAAATAAATAAAAAAAAATAGAAAACTTGAAAGTGTTGGGATTTACAAATTGAGAAAAGATTACATTTAGGTATGCCAATTTTTCCATACTATTTCAAACAGTCCGGGGTAAAATAAAGCCAGTGAAAGAAACTAATATTATTGAAAGTCACCCTTTACTGATGGTCAACTGGCCGATGTGCAAGGACATTCAAATATCCCTTCATTCTATAGTAGTGTGGTGGGTTGCAGAACTCAATGAAAAGAATCTCCTCTTTATGTAAATGCGATTGCTTTTGTGCAAATCAACTTTGAAAATGTTCAAATAAAACTTGTATGCAAATTAGGCACTCATACAGGATAGGCAGTATTGTCCCCTTTTCTTCTTCTACCACATTCACCACCACTGAAAAAACAAAGACAGCAGCGAATGCACGTAAATCTTACAGGCCTGACCTACATTTCCTGACTCGCAAGTACAATTTTAGTGAGTCCCACTGTACTGTGGAAGTCTTCAGCATTTCATGGTTTCAAACAAAATGTTTTAATTTGTGCGCATTCAGGATGGACAGCAGCCTTTCGCTCGTTGCACTCGTGGTGTCCCTTTGTCCACCCCTGCAGAACATTCTTCTTTTTGCTTTACATATTTTGCAACGACAGAAACTACAGCAGCTCGATTCTGACAGTTTCACCGACATCAAATACACTAACAGCTGTAAAGATTCAGCCACTTGCTTGTACTGGAGCATTACGAGAGTGGACTAACAGGCTACAGTTTTTTTTCAAAGTGTTCCTGGGAGACTTTCAGGGCATAGAGATGTTTTGTAGAAATCCAGCAGCAGCACATCCACCTGTTTTGACCTATATAAGAGAGGTAAGTTTGTGGCTGAGGTCCACAGAGTGCACAATGCAGTCAGATGTAGTACTCCTTCATGTTGTCCCTGACTGAGTTGTTGAGGTGCAGCTCTGTCCTGTAGTCTGTGTACATGCTGTGTCTGTTCTCCTCTTTGATGCTGCTGCTGCTCCTCTGGGCCCGCCTCTGCTGGTAGAGGAGGCGGCTTATCACAGCCAGAGCGCATACAGCAATGAAAACCACCGCTGTGACCACACCTGAGAACACAGCAGGGAACAGGCATTAGTAGAGACCAGGGGACAATGCTGCCAAACAGGGCTGTCGTCCTGATCCTAGTCTCGCATTTTCAGACCTCCCTCCACAGGGCTGCGAAGGAGGGTCTGTCTAGTCCACACAGCATTCCAGGATGGGAGAAAAACATGCTCTGGTTTATTGGTATTTCTAATCACAATTTTCTTGGGCGGCATGTACTTGTTCATGTCATCACATTACCTTTGACCATGTCATGTTTCATTTTCTAAGAAGCCAATTCTCCACCTTTAAACATGACAGAGCTTCTGACATGCACGATCACATGGACGAGCATGTTTAAGGCTTAAGCATGGAATGACTACACAATAAAAACCCTAGTAGACAAAAAAATGTCATTAAAACTTGTGACAAATACTGTATACTGTATGTCAAAAAACATTTTAAATCACGCATGAAAATGTACATTAAATAAATTGTTGCGTTGAGATGCATCGATAAATCGGTTTAGAATTGAATAGTTGGCCTCTGAATCGGAATCAAATTGTGAGGTGCAAAGAAATTCCCACCCTTAATGCAAACACAAAGAAAGCTGAAGGTAACCGACATCCGGCTGAATTACTGACGGCACCTGAACAATCCTGTAAATGAAACGTCTTCGATATAGACTACCCTGATCCTGAACTAATTTGGTTTCAGAAACGTCCATTTGCTTTGACTCAGTTGACTTTAAAGCTATAGTGTGCTGTTTATAACTATTTTATATTAATGAACATCCGTTACATTCAAGCCATTGCCAAATGAGTTGATAGGAAGCTAATTAAGCCTATCAGCTCAACAAAGCTCTCTCTCTCTCTCTTTATTTCTCAGTAGGGCTATGTTTACAAAATTGTGTAGTCTGGCAACTTTTGATATAGTCTCTATGGGGGGATTATTAACTTCCAGTAATGTTTTTTTTTTCTTCACAATGCGTTTTTTAATGAAACAAATGAGATACAACATGTTAATTAGTGAGCATTAGAGGTGCTGGAAGGCACATTGTGTTACCTTTGGACAAGGCCAGGCTTGCTGTTTCCCCACTGCCTCCAGTCTTTATGCGTAGCTAAGCTAACCATATCCTGGCTCCAATATTACCATTTGGCTCATCTAACTCAGCAAGAAAGCGAATAAGCACATTTCTAAAAGCCAATCCCTATTCTGTAGCTAGTCACAAAAACATTGACCCAATCCGTATTTTGTTGTTATGTTTGGGGTTTCAGATCTGAAGAGTATTTCCCAAAATGTAGACCTATTCTTTTAAATGATTTGATTGGTCTCATACTGATCATGCAGATCAGCTCGGGGACATCTGTCAACTGCAATGTTTGAGGAGATGTAAAATGCAAAGCTGAGGTTTCAGATTTAGAAAAGCACACATAAATCCTTTAACATCAACTTCAATTCCTTTTCAAAGAAAACAGCATGAGTGGCAGTCATGAAAATGAGTTTGAGTTATTATGAACCTAGGAAGAAAAAAAATGAAGAAAGAAATTAACACAGAGGCAAATGGAGAGAGAATGACAAATAACAAACAGCTGTGACTCATTTTCAATTAAGCAAAGAAAAATAAACCAGCACAGACGAGAGACAAACAAACCTGCAATCACAGCCAAATCCTTCTGGGTGCTGTTGCCATGCTGCTCCTTATCTTTATTTGCTGTTACAGTTTGATCTGGAGAAACATAAACAGACAAATTAACAGATATTAATGTCCCTATCATTCAGGAGACATGTCTGACATTAAGAGCTCTCAATCAACAATCATTGGTAAAAGAAACTGAAAGCTCATGTGCAAATACAGTGGGGTTCGAAAGTTTGGGCACCTCAGGTAAAATTTTTATTAATGTGCATAAAGAGGTCAAGAAAAGATGGAAAAATCTCTAAAAGGCATCAAATGACAGATTAGACGTTCGTATAATATGTCACAAAAAGATGGATTTTATTTCCATCATTTACACTTTCAAAAAAAAGCAGAAAACAAAAAAATGTTTGGGCCCCCTGCAGAGTTTCTAGCATGTACCCTCTTTGGAAAGCTGAGACCTGACAGTGTCATGGATTGTTCTCAATCATCATCTGGAAAGACCAGGTGATGTCAATCTTAAGGTTTCAAATGCCCAGACTCATCTGACCTTGCCCCAACAATCAGCACCATGGCTTCTTCTAAGCAGCTGTCTAGAAAACTGAAACTGAAAATAGTTAAGGCTATAAGAAGATAGCAAAGCGTTTTCAGATGCCAATATCCAGTGGAAGTTAAAGCAAAATCTGGAAGACCAAGAAAAATATCAGACAGAACAGCTCGCAGGATTGTGAGAAAAGCAAGTCAAAACCCACGTTTGACTGCACAATCCATCCAGAAAGACCTGGCAGACACTGGAGTTTTGCTACACCATTCCACTATAAAGAGACACTCGTACAAATTTATTGTCTTCATGGAAGAGTCATCAGAAGAAAACTTCTTCTATGTCCTCACCACAAAAATCAGTGTTTGAAGTTTGCAAATTAACATATAGACAAGCCTGATGCATTGTAGAAACACGTTCTGTGGTCTGATGAGGTTAAAATGGAACTTTTCGGCCCAAATGAAGGGCACAGAATTTAATGAAAAGAACCTCTGTCCAACTGTTAAGCATGGTGGGGATCAATCATGCTTTGGGGTTGTATTGCAACCAGTGGCACAGGGAACATTTCACAAGTAGAAGGAAAAATGGATTCAATACAATTTCAGCAAATTTTGGACGCTAACTTGATGCCATCTGTGCAAAAAGCTGAAGTTAAAGAGAGGATGGCTTCTTCAAATGGATAATGATCCTAAACACACCTCAAAATCCACAGTGGATTACATCAAGAGGCGTAAACTGAAGGTTTTGCCATGGCCTTCACAATCTCCTGACCTCAACATAATTGAAAATCTATGGCTAAACCTTAAAAGAGCAGTGCATGACAGACAGCCCAGAAATCTCAAAGAACTGGAAGACTATTGGAAGGAAGAATGAGTGAAGATACCTCAAACAAGACTTGAAAGTCTCTTGGCTGGCTACAAGAAGAGTTTCCAAGCTGTGATACTTGCCAAAGGTACAATGTATTAACTCTGCAGGGTGCCCAAACTTTTGCAGACGCCATTTTTTTGTTTTCTGTTCATTTGAAAGTGTAAATGATGGAAATAAAATCTAACTTTTTGTGACATAATACAACAAGCTGGAATTAACCGGCAACATGAAGAGAGCTCTTCAACACCAGCTACGGTGCTCCCGTTACCTGACAATAGGTGACTGTGTGTCGGGTACAGAGCTCCGCGAGCTGCCGGTCATTGTTGGTGGTTCAGTTACCTGAGAATAGTTGAGTGTGCGTCAGGTACAGAGCACCGCAAGCTGTTGGTCATTTTGGTGGAGATTACCGTTAACTTAAAGCAAGAAAAAGTGAGCATTATGCGGCGACGGAAGTTAAGTTTAGGCATCGAAACGGCTAATTAAGTATAGGAAAAAGATTGTGGATAGAATTAAAACTCCCAAGGAACAAGCACCCGGGTCTGAAAGTCCTATGTGTGTATGTGTGTGTGTTAATTACAGTCTGCCCACATCTGAACGGGCTGCATCAATACACAACAATAATTACATCCACCAGTGAAAT
Organism: Percina caprodes; assembly: GCA_013375575.1. Taxonomy (NCBI): domain Eukaryota; kingdom Metazoa; phylum Chordata; class Actinopteri; order Perciformes; family Percidae; genus Percina; species Percina caprodes. Next base: position 560,079 of record JABXJD010000015.1, read on the forward strand.
GTTTACATTTATTTATACTTTTATTATCGTGCAATAATCACATACATACCTGTGATTACCTATAGAGCTATACAACCTCTTATTCTATATTACATTTGATTTATTTATCTTATGTTTGAACCTGTGTTGTCGGCTGTGTATGTTTGCGTAAGTTGTTTCTGTAATACTTTTAATTACTAAGCCTGGCAGAGTTTGAGCTGTGTTGTATCCTGGTCAGAAGGAGGGCATGCCAAATTAACTTGAAATTTAAAATCACACACTTTAAAGTTTAAAGAGGATTTTAAGACTGCACAAATAATCCATGAAGCAAAAAATAAACAGTTGCCTGGAAACATACAACTGTTCACGGACAAGGGGGGGTTACAACTTGAGAAGGGGTTTTAAATATGAAACAGTATGCTCGGACACAGCTTAAAAGTATGTATTTTGATTTGTAGGGTGCTTTTGTGCAATAGTCTGAACAAATCAAACAAAATAAAAAATTAAAATAAAGGTACAAAAGATGTATTTTGTAAAGTGCAGAAGGGAGACAGGAGAGTGAAAATAACACTGATGTTAAGCTTCTTGAGTTTTTTTTTGTTTATTCCTCCTTATCTTAATAGCTAGTTAGAGTAGGATGAAAACTGGAGTAGTATTTTTGTATTATTTAAAATGGTTTGTTAGACTTATTTTGTCTGTTGGTGATTAAGTTGTGGTAAAGTGTAGGGGTAGGACCTGATAAGCCTACGGCTTCTACCTATCCCTTTTCAAACAGGTCAGGTGTAATGTTGACATTTAAAAACATTTTTTAACGTATTTTCCTTATTCCTTATTGATTCATTCACTCAGGGTGTTGCTGATGAAGGGTTAGCTGATGTGTGTTGACACATTTAACCTGTGTCAATGTGTCACACTTGATAATGGCAAATGCGCCTTGAAGCGAGTGGCTGCTAGTTTCATTACATGTCAGAGTTCCACAAGACGAGCCGTTTCATCTAGCTGCCAAAACGACGACAATTCTGTGCATCAGCCAACGCTGAGATCAAGCTGGTGCCTCGACCGACAAGACAATTAGGACAGCATCTGAAACATATTTATCGTTCATGATGTATTTTAATATACTGTTTATGTTGTGGTAATATGGCTCAATGTAAGCAACACCCAGAACCAGTCCATCTTGTGGGTGACTTTATGTCAAAACGTCAATTGCTTCACCTTAGTAAAAAGCTCAAACCATAATTGCGTGCTCCATTACAGTACTTCTGTTCACAAGGAACAAAATATACATACAAATAATTAGGAGGGGAAAAAAAATGTATAGTGTAAAAATACATTTGTGTCACAGTTAAGATGCACGTGTAGACAGCTCCATTGGTGCTGCATCTTTTCTGGGATTTGGGGCGTTATTTTGTGTTTCTGGTACACCAATACAAACTTTCCATGCTGTTTTGAGTGAGATACAGGTTTCTGAATGTCCTCTGCCTTCATTTCCAGGTGAGCTGTTTAAAATTTGCACGGCATTCTACGTCACTTGTCGAGATGAGGTGACTAACCATAGCACATGCTAGCGCTAGCATGCTAGCTTGTTCTCAATGGCAAAACACTGCTCCCAACAAAGATAGTATAGATAGATGTCTCATTCTGTAGCTAAAACAGAGACCTAAACACACAGGGTGAAAACAGGATCTGCAGCAATGTGCAGTACAACAAAAATGTAAAAAAAAATGAAACCATGTAAACCTATTCAGGTACAACCTCAAAATACAATTATGAACCTGAAAATGAGCTTAATATGGATGCTTTAAAGAACTGGAACAGTTCAACAGGAAGCACAATTGACTGATAGCTCTGCCTATGAGTGGATTTATTCATTTTCAGAAAGTCTGGGGCCTGCAACACAAAGACAAGTAGTAGCTATTTTTTAGGCTTCACTCAGGTTTTCTGGCAGCACAAAACTAAGATAAGATAGACTTTATTAATCCCACACTGGGGAAATTATAGCAGCTCAAAAAAAATAAAAATGTACACACATCAGAATAACACAAAATATTAAGTAGACATGAGGAAAAAAATATACATAAAGTATGAGAATTATTTATAATAATAATAATACAAACAAAAAACACCCTTATATAAACAGACAGTATATAAACAAATATATCCAGATAAGTAAATATAATAAATAAATGTGCATAGTGCAGAATATTGCAGAAACAGCTAACAGTGCTACATTATAATGTTGCATTAAAGAGCCTGACTGCTGCTGGAATGAAGGACCTGCGGCAGCGCTCCTTCTTGCACTGAGGGTGCAGCAGTTTACTGCTGAAAGAGCTCATGTTGTTTAAAGGTAACCCACTCAAAAGAGTTCACCTTTTCCAAAGTAATCAGATCATTTCTACTGCACACCTGACACAAACAACTTGTTCCATGAGCAGCAGTTCCTGCAATGGACACTAGATGCTTTCTCCAAAAAACTATTTGTTCAATTCCAAATTCCGATGTTTAGGTGGTTAAAACACTCCTGCAAATGATCTCCGCTCCCCTGGCTTGAACACAGTCTTTTATGTTGACACCATGTTGTACCATTTCATTTTGATTATATTTTCCATTGGATTTTGAAGTTTTGGCATGGTTAGCCAAGTGGCACCATATCCATGGTATTGAAAGGGAAGAATTCTTGCATGTGTTGTTTTATTGTGCATGATCAAATCGTGCATTTCCCAAATCGCACCCTGCCCACACCTATTTGTTTTCTGTGTCAAAAGCCCACACGCGTCTGATGTGTGCTACAGGCGTCGGTAAACAATGTGAAAATGTGCAATGCTGTGAGTGGGGCTTCACTGCAGCCAGAGAGGAGAGAAAGTGGCAAGAAAGAGCTAAATAGATAAACAGCAACAACACAGACTTGACATCTTGTAACAGGCCAAAAGAGAAATTAATTAGGGCTGCAACTACCTTTTTTTTTAAATTGCTGATTAATTTGTCACTTTTTTTTAATTAACTGTTATGTCTATGAAAGTCAGTTAGTGCAAATCTCCCTCCATAATTTCCCTTCAAATAACTTGATTTGCCAGTCACTCATTCGGATATTTAATGCATAATCACATAAAGAAAAACAGCAAATCCCCACATGTAAGAAGCTTAAAACAGAAAAATGTTGCTGGATAAATAACTGGAAAGATCAATTAATTATTACCATTTTTTTTGTCATCAATTAATGGATTTTGTGGGGAGGGCAGAGCTGTCACCTTTTTCATCTCACAGTTTGTAGGCGTAAAGAAGAAAGCTCTTGTTTTGGATTTTGATGGGAAACTCCTTCAATTTAAATGTTTGTGCATCAACGATTAGCCAGCTTGTGTGGTTGCCAGCGTTTGTTGCTCAGCATGTTCCTTGACCTGGACATGAGTAGCGGCAGTGTGCGTGGGCCAGTTTAAGAGCAGAGTGTGTGTGTGAGTGTTTTACCTTGCAGTGTGTGCGAGGTGGACTCCGCCAATGCTCCACAATTTGATTGGACCAATGGACCCCGGATAGTGACCAATGAGCTTCCTCGATTTGTCAGCGCCGCCTTCAGCGGTGCAACATGATTGAACTGGACCGAGGACAGACAGCCAATGAAACCTTTAAAAGCTGCTTGCATTACTTCCTCATTGAGGTTCTCCCTCCCTGCAAGGATACAGATGATGGGTGAAAATGTTATGTATTTTTTATGAATTACAGTAATTTCTGTGTTATCAAATCAGGGATGGCTAGAGTTGGGTACCAAGACCTGGTCCTAATACGTCACCAGTGTCTTAACAAGTACGGACCAAATATCAACGCAGATTTCAGTGCCACTTAAATGCCTGCGCTGCCCTCTGATGCTCCAAACCGGACATTACAGACAACAAAAACCCTGCTGCATGCAACGTAGTTAACAGCAAGTAACGTTAGCCTACTGTCAGCTAGCAGCTGGATTAAACACGGGGAAAATGCGGACAGCTAACATTAAGCAGTGTAACACATGACTGTATTTCACTGTAAAGGCTTCCAACACCGGGACGTAAGCAGTTAACAGTCTGCAGCTGCCATTGTCGGTAAAAGAACTTGAAAATCGCCTCACCAGCCTCGTGGTGCATTCAGAGTTATTGTAAAGAATCCTTTTCCCATCTACGTAGTGGTTGTTTTTGTAATTTCCCAGCAATTTACTGGTTAAATAAGTTATTGTTGTAATTTAATTTATTTTTATTACATTTTTAATAAGTCATTTAATTTTGACCATATGGCCTTAATAAGCCATTCTAAAATGTTGCTGACTGAAAAAAAAAAAAAAAAAAAATATATATATATATATATATATATATATATATATATATATATATATATATATATATATATATATATATAGTGAGGAAAATAAGTATTTGAACACCCTGCTACTTTGCAAGTTCTCCCACTTAGAAATCATGGAGGGGTCTGAAATTGTCATCATAGGTGCATGTCCACTGTGAGGCATAATCTAAAAAAATAAAATAAAAAATCCAGAAATCACAATGTATGATTTTTTAACTATTTATTTGTATTATACAGCTGCAAATAAGTATTTGAAAACCTGAGAAAATCAATGTTAATATTTGGTACAGTAGCCTTTGTTTGGTACAGAAGTCAAACGTTTCCTGTAGTTTTTCACCAGGTTTGACACACTTCAGAAGGGATTTTGGCCCACTCCTCCACACAGATCTTCTCTAGATCAGTCAGGTTTCTGGGCTGTTGTTGAGAAACACGGAGTTTGAGCTCCCTCCATAGATTCTCTATTGGATTTAGGTCTGGAGACTGGCTAGGCCACGCCAGAACCTTGATATGCTTCTTACAGAGCCCCTCCCTGGTTATCCTGGCTGTGTGCTTCCGGTCATTGTCATGTTGGAAGACCCAGCCTCGACCCATCTTCAATGCTCTGAGGGAAGGAGGTTGTTCCCCAAAATCTCGCAATACATGGCCCCAGTCCTCCTCTCCTTAATACAGTGCAGTCGCCCTGTCCCATGTGCAGAAAAACACCCCCAAAGCATGATGCTACCACCCCCGTGCTTCACAGTAGGGATGGTGTTCTTGGGATGGTACTCATCATTCTTCTTCCTCCAAACACGGTTAGTGGAATTATGACCAAAAGGTTCTATTTTGGTCTCATCTGACCACATTACTTTCTCCCATGACTCCTCTGGATCATCCAAATGGTCATTGGCAAACTTAAGACGGGCCTTGACATGTGCTGCTTTAAGCAGGGGAACCTTCCGTGCCGTGCATGATTTCAAACCATGACGTCTTAGTGTATTACCAACAGTAACCTTGGAAACAGTGGTCCCAGCTCTTATCAGGTCATTGACCAGCTCCTCCCGTGTAGTTCTGGGCTGATTTCTCACCTTTCTTAGGATCATTGAGACCCCCGAGGTGAGATCTTGCATGGAGCCTCATTCCGAGGGAGATTGACAGTCATGTTTAGCTTCAAATAAATAGTAAAAAATCATGCATTGTGATTTCTGGATTTTTTTTTTAGATTATGTCTCTTACAGTGGACATGCACCTACAATGACAATTTCAGATAATCCATGATTTCTAAGTGGGAGAACTTGCAAAATAGCTGATGAGGTGTTCAAATACTTATTTTCCTCACTGTATGCAGTATGTGTGGAGATATATATATATATATATATATATATATATATATATATATATATATATATATATATATATATATATATATATATATATATATATAGTTTAGGCACTGTTTAGGCACCCTTAGCGTATCGTTTGAGCACCGGCATCGGAAACAATCCAAACGATACCCAAGCTCAGGGATGACGTGGGAGCAATCTTCTCAACATTGCAGGAGGACTTACTGGTGACTTTGCCCAATGTCAGGGATCTGATTAAGATCAGCTCTGCATCAGATGACAGTGTGTACTTTCTGTGGATGTCCTGGTCGATCTGGTTGAGTGGAGAGAAATCAAATAACAAGGCAATTACAAGAAATCTAAACCGATGTAACACCGGCAGCAGCAGCAGCAGCAGCACATTTTAATACATTATAGATTGAGAATCGTCTTCTCTACAGCTTTATGCAAAACCACATCCGCCTACATTTAGCTTTAAAGCGATTTAGACCTTTCACTTCTGCACTACCATGCTGACTCAGTTGCATCATTTAACGTAGTGATCTGCAATAAAACACTGCCTGATTTTGATTGCGTCCAATTACGTTTATAAAAATTTATAGATGAGCTGGTGATCAGGCTAAGAATTGATTTCATTGCAGCGGAAAATTCCTTGAGATACCATCTCACAAAAGTGTTTGGAAAGCAGGTAGAAGATTCAACTATCTCACTGATAAAGTTGTGTCATTGTACAGAGTTAGATTATTTAATCTAGTTAATAATAATTGAATAATCTAATCCAATAATTAATGACACTGTCTGGCTATTCTATTATTTGCCTTGACCCACTTTGTCAATGTAGCCACATAATTGATGAGTACTTATCTAAAATCTTATTGGTAAACTATTTTGTAAAAGCACCAATTCTCAACCGTACAATATCATCACAATATTGACATTGAGGTGTTTGGTCAAGAATATTGTGATATCTGATTTCCTCCATACCACCCAGACCTAGGGAAAAATAATGCAAAAATATCGCCAGCAATCGCAAAACTTGAAGCGAGATAATGCCAAAGCATTGCCAGTTAAAAAAAAAAAAACTCCTGCATTGACCTTTGGAGGCTCCCCACTGCTCACCTGTACATAAAGGTTTTTTCCCACTCGGTGAATTCTGATTCGATGGAGTCGTCCGTCTGCCAGGTTAGTGAGGACGGGGCTGAACACGTCTGGACTCCTGTTTGTCTGAAGGTGATACCATATCTGCAGACTCCCTGGACACAAAGCACGAAAAAGACATCCATTCAATGGACATGTGTAAAAAAATCCCCATCTGTGCCACTCATGAAAACCCTACTTTGGCTTCAAGTATTTGAACATTGCATTATAATGCCAAACAGGAGAAGAGAATAGACCTCTTTACCGGAGTCATTTGGCTGCTGCTGCTTATATATAAATAGACAGCTGTATCTAAACTTCTTCAATTGCTTTTTGAGATACACAAATATTTATCTCATAGCTCTTCGCTCCCACACAGAAGAAGTCAATATGTGCTCAGTGTTCCTCCCACACACACAATCGTTGCCAGATCAAAAAGTCAGATAGCTATGCATTGTCAAGTGAAGCTGGGTCAATATTACAATTCCCAGTCGGTAGGTGAAGGGGTTTGTGAAGTGATTCATTTCAAATCCTGAGAGTACTCCTATAGATGAAGGTCACTGGATGAAGTGTCTCCTCTGCCCTTCAGTGTTTACAGAGACCCGAGGAACATGGGAGTTCTGATTTACCACAAAAGAGTGTCTTAGGACACTGACTCTGACTCTGACTAACAACTGCACTGTCACTCAATATGATTCTCGGAAGTTTGGATACAGCTTAAAGGCTGTCAGCTTAAAGCTTTGAAGTCTTTTTGGTGTCAGAAACTGAAAAACGCTGAGATATGGCTTTCGACAGCAGGAAATACTTTGTAACAAGTGAGGACCTTTTTCTGGATTCTTCTCAAGACCTAAAGCAGTCATCAAAACAGTTTAGTCCATTTGCAGTTGGGTCTTTTTAAAAAATGTTTTCCTTTGGATATACAAGGACTTTTATTGTGTATATGTTCTGGTGTAACGTATAGGACTGAAGAAAAATGCAGAGGAGGAGCAGAGCCGCGGAGGGTAAATCTATTCATTAGCCCATAATCAGTTTGCACAAAGTTGAGGGGGTGGCTCCGGTATTATAATTATGCTGGCAGCAGCAGGTAAGATACACATTAGCTGTCATATTTACTGTCAGCCACACTTTCTGTTCTGCTCAACACCTTTCAACATGCAAATAAACTTGAGATTTCCCAAGAATTATTTTATATGGTAATGTTTTAATTAAGTGGCGCCTCGGTGGCTCAACTAGTGGATTAGAGGTAGTAGAGGTTTAATCCTCAATGCAGATGCCGCGGGTTCGATTCCACCCTGCAGCCCTTTGCTGCATGTCATCCAACCTCTCTCTCCTCTTTCATGTCTTCAGCTGTCCTATGAAAATAAAGCCCTAAAATGCAGAAAAAGTAATTTTTTGGGCAAGCTCCACTACACCTATGTGATGCACACTCTAGTGAAGCCTTTCAAAATACACGCACGTCTCTGTGCGTGACGTTGTGTTTTTCCTGCATTCCATAATGATTCGGTAAAAGCATGCTGCATGCTTATTGGCTCACTGCCTATGGAAGCAGTTCAGCGCCTCAAACTGTCAAAGTTCGGTCCCCATCCCTAGCAGCTGTAAACCAGTTTTAAGTGAATCAGGCCAGTTTAAATGTATCACATTAATTATTTCCTGTATAATACAAAAACGAAATGGATGTCCTTGCAATCGGTTCTTGCTGGAGGTAACATTAATAACCCTACCCTGATAGCTGAGTGCAATTGGATTTTGATTGAATCTATTTCATTTATGTGAATTTTTCTGCCTAAAAATGACAACCTCTGTTGTATCTCATTTGTGGTGCAAACGTAAAGTGGACCAGCCCACTGTCAAGGCAGCAATGTCTTATGTATTTATGCAACATGATTTGGTAACCATGGTAACACATTTATGTCAACCTGTGAGTGCAGGGATTTTTCCTGAAAATCAGAAACTGATAAAAAATAAATAAAAAAAAGTTACATTGGAGAACAGTGTTAGGATTGTGTCCTTCCTCAACAACCAATAAAAATAAGACCCATGTCCTTTTTTGGTCTTGTTTCTACCCACATGTCATTATTTACTTCATATGAGATCCAGTTGAAGTTTAAAGGAACACACAAACTTATTGGGAGCGTATTCACTGTATTCCCCAGAGTTAAATAAGTCCATACATACCCTTCTCATCTCTGTGCGGAGTCGTAACTCTGTCTAGCTTACCACAGATGCTGGAGGTAACCGGCTCCAAATAGCTACTGCTCCCAATAAGTGACAAAATAACGCCAACATGTTCCTATTTACATGTTGTGGTTGCATGTACAAATAACAAGGTCACATGAGACAGCCATATTCTAACCGCATACTAACTGAGAACTATATTATTGCTTTGGCTTCTGAGAATATTATTTGACTATTATGAAAATGTTTACTGAGGTAATAAATCAAGTGAGAAGTGAGTCACTTTCTCATAGACTTCTACAGAAACCGACCTCCTTTTGCAACCGCACGTTTCGCCCCCCTGCTGGAATTCAGATAGGACGCAGGTCTAAGTCCAGGTCCTCATTTGCAGCACTTCGGTAGCTCTGTCCATTAATATTTACAGTCTATGGTCACACTCTCATACTCAGTTTCTAAATGGCTTGTAGTGCTGATCTAGGTACTGATGTTGAATGAAGATGTTTGCTAACCATGCAGCCACTAAATGTATCTGTCTGGCTGCATAGGTTGAGTTAATGTTTTTAGCCACCTCGCCAAAGAGTGGTGTACAATTAAGTTTTGAGTGGATGGTGAGCATGAGAAGCCAAAATGGATGCCAATAAGATTGTAAATGGAAAGTTTACTTTTTAAAAGTTGCCAAATTGTTCCATTGACAAGACCAAAGTGGTCTGTGTGTTTTGTCGTTGTGAACCCAGCCATCATCGCAGCACATCCAGTCTGAAATACCACTTGATGGCCAAGCACACAGCTGATGCCAATTAGCCACTCCTTCGTCAAAGCCTGTTCATTCTTTCTGAAATACAGTGGTGTGAAAAAGTGTTTGCCCCCTTCCTCATTTCCTGTTCCTTTGCATGTTTGTCACACTTAAGTGTTTCGGAACATCAAACCAATTTAAACAATAGTCAAGGACAACTCAAGTAAACACAAAATGCAATTTGTAAATGAAGGTGTTTATTATTAAAGGTGAAAAAAAATCCAAACCATCATGGCCCTGTGTGAAAAAGTGATTGCCCCCTAAACCTAATAACTGGTTGGGCCACCCTTAGCAGCAACAACTGCAACCAAGCGTTTGCGATAATGTGCAATGAGGCTTTTACAGCGTCCTGGAGGAATTTTGGCACACTCATCTTTGCAGAATTGTCCTAATTCAGTTACATTAGAGGGTTTTCGAGCATGACCACAACATCTCAATAGGATTCAGGTCAGGACTTTGGCTAGGCCACTCCAAAGTCTTCATTTTGTTTTTCTTCAGCCATTCGGTGGTGGACTTGCTGGTGTGTTTAGGATCATTGTCCTGCTGCAGAACCCAAGTTCGTTTCAGCTTGAGTACGAACAGATGGTCGGACATTCTCCTTCAGGATCTCTTGGTAGACAGCAGAATTCATAGTTCCTTTTATCACAAGTCTTCCAGGTCCTGAAGCAGCAAAACAGCCCCAGACCATCACACTACCACCACCATATTTTACTGTTGGTATAATGTTCTTTTATGAAATGCAGTGTTCCTTCTACAGATATACTTTGACACACACCTTCCAAAGAGTTCCACTTTTGTCTCATCGGTCCACAGAATGTTGTCCCAAAAGTCTTGGGGATCATCAAGATGTGTTGTGGAGAAATGAGACGAGCTTTGATGTTCTTTATGCTCAGCAGTGGTTTTCTCCTTGGAACTCTGCCATGCAGGCCATTTTTGCCCAGTCTTTTCCTGATGGTGGAGGCATGAATGCTGACCTTAACTGAGGCAAGTGAGGCCTGCAGTTCTTTGGACGTTGTTGTGGGGTCTTTTGTGACCTCTTGGATGAGTCGTCACTGCGCTCTTGGGGTAATTTTGGGCGGCCGGCCACTCCTGGGAAGGTTCACCACTGTTCCATGTCTTCGCCATTTGTGGATAATGCTCTCACTGTGGTTCGCTGGATTCCCAAAGCTTTGGGAATGGCTTTATAACCCTTTCCAGACTGATATATCTCAATTACTTTCTTTCTCAATTGTTCCTGAATTTCTTTGGGTCTCGGCATGATGTGTAGCTTTTAAGGATCTTCTGGTGGACCTTACTGTGTCAAGCAGCTCCTATTTAAGTGATGCCTTGATTGTGAACAGGTGTGGCAATAATCAGGCCTGGGTGTGGCTAGAGAAATTGAACTCAGGTGTGGACAACCACAGTTATAGTATGTTTTAACAAGGGGGGCAATCACTTTTTCACACAGGGCCATGATGGTTTGGATTTTTTTTCACCTTTAATAATAAACACCTTCATTTACAAATTGCATTTTGTGTTTACTTGTGTTGTCCTTGACTATTGTTTAAATTGGTTTGATGTTCCGAAACACTTAAGTGTGACAAACATGCAAAGGAACAGGAAATGAGGAAGGGGGCAAACACTTTTTCACACCACTGTATGAGGCTGGGTTGATGAGTCTCTGGTGAATAAAGAGCAGCAGCCTGGCTGCTATGTTCAAAGCAAACTTGAGAAAAGAAAGTATTAGGCTGAGTCCTAGTTTACCTTACATGTGCACTTTGTAATTTTATTTTGTATCGCCCTGTTTTGATCTCTTAGAAAGAGGCTGTTTGTATGACAAAGTATCTTTTTCACCATTTTATTGATGGACAGTGTTACATTGTGTGAGAGATTATTTTCACCAAGTGAGAATGTTATGTGTGAAATTGAACACTACAGTATATGCCAATGTTGTTTTCAATAAAAAAACTTCTGCATAAAGCAAGCCGATCAACCTTTCCATGTTGATAAGAGCATTAAAATGAGAAAAAATAATAATGGGACAAAATGAAATCAAGGGGCATTTAGAATAGATAAAAATGTGTGATCAATTACAAGTTAACTATGACATTAATGCAATTAAATTAAATATTTTAATTGTTTGACAGCAATAATATAAATACTTAACTATATATGTCATTGCCATAAGTTATTACTGTGTTGCAGGTCTTTTTTTCTTTCACGCCATTAATGCAAAAACCTGTATGTACCGTTCTTTGCAAGGATGACAGCGATGTATTGCTGGCTGAACGTGCTGACAGTGAGCAGCATGGCTGGCCGCTGGGAGGTGACGAAGCTGAAGGCCACATCCTCTCTGGCTCTGCTGCTGCTTTCTGTGGAAACACTGGAGGCCTGCGAGCTTCTGTTCTGCATCACTGAGAAGGGCTCCTGGAAGGTGTAGGTCACTGAGGACTCCATGTCGAAGGACACCGACACCTCTGCACACAGAGACACAGAGGAAGAAAAAAAAAAAAATGTTTCAGTGCCGAGAGCTCTGTTAGAACTCTTTTTGAAACAAGATTAAAAGACTGAAAGCCAGCTCATGGCCTCCAGAGGCTGCAATGTTCATTACGCCTCAAAATATAAAAGCAACAACACAACCTCATCGGAAGTGGGGAAAAAAAAAAACAGTGGGTAAAGCTACAGGGAAGACACTGTTCGAATGAAAATCCATCCAAAAACAATGTTTTTCTTCAGCGGTGTAGCAGTGTGTATATGCAGGGACACAAGACAGCTCAGGTGGATTTACTGTATACCTACTAATAGCCAGAGATACGCATTAGTCTCTATTTTGCAGAGCAAAGCTGCAGCAAAACATAATGCATTTTGTGTTTTTTTCTGCACACAGGAAACTTTTGTTTCTTGACTTTAGCTTTTAAGTCCTGAGATAAATTATTGTCTATGAACTAACTCACTCACTGTCTTTTTGTAACACACAAACTTGGTGGAGGGATATGGAAATGGGTGAGCAACTATCACTGCTACAAATGCAAAGCAAACACATCAAAGCACATTATTAAACATCATCTCCATGAAAAAACACCCAGACATAATGTTGACAACCAGCAGCTGCAACAAACATTCAGTTCCCTCAAACTCACCTAACTAGCCAGCTTGTGCGTTTTCCGTGTTTTGTTGTGTGAAAAAGACAAATTTCTTACCTAAAAAATTAAAATACATACCTCCTGGAGTTAATAGAAAGTAGCGGAGTGTATAAAAAAAGCCACAATATGCCAACACACAAAGACGCCATTAAATCACTGTCTTGTCTGACATTGCTGCAATTACACATTTACAATGACATGGCCTCAGCAGTACCACAGTCTCTGCTAGCAGCATATTCACTGATACTCTTTAGGTAACTGCTGCATATAATTGCTATGTAAAGTACTAATACATTAATAAACTGAATAAATACCAGAATATCAAACTGACAAATTGATTTTCAAAGAGGCAACGTTCCTGGATTAATCTCACACTTGCTTTTAATGTGACGTACTTTAATTTTGTCAAAACTTCAGAGCCTTCACACAGCTGAAAGCATTTATTTAAGAAGTGCATTTTACTCCTGAAAGTCGAACTCCCTGTGAGACATGGATCAAAGTGAGAGTCAATAACCTATAGGTGACACATCTGATAGACTGCACAACAACACAGCTAACTGTGCTGAGTTCCATGTTGTAATAAAGAAGAAATATCTTTGAACAGCAGTCAAATTTACTATATTCTGGCATGGGTGACACTTTTCATCGCTGTTGGGCAGAAAGCTTGCATCTCCATATTTTGTCATATTCATTTTTTAATCACCATAAACCAATGCTATTGGTCACCCTCTATGTCCGTCCGTGGGTTTTTACAAAATATTTAAACAGTCACAAGGTGATTCCATCTCACGTTTTTTGTGAAAAATGGATCAAGAAAGTGTTTTCAAATCAGCCTTTTCTTCTTCCTTTCCTGATGGGTCTGTCCCATTTGCAGCCAGAAATGTTCATCTCTTGTTTAGAATAAGTCTTTAAATGAGTTTCCTCTACCGTGTCTATATGGCTCTTCTCTCAGTCTTCTGCTCTGGTGTGTTTCAGTTGTGTTGGTGTCTGTGCTCTCTTCTGTGCTCCCATACTGCAGGAGATAATTTGGTCTAATGCATTTTAAATGTTCTTGGAGTCTGGTGCCCGGACAAGTATTAATTGCCTCTTGCATTACTTGCATTTTTATTGATGCGCTGTAATGGAATAACCTTGGCAATGATTGATTATTTGTTGCAATCAACATTAACCTAATCAAATGATATTAATGGTGAAGCTTTTGTTCTCGATCGGCACTCACCTTGATTACAGGTGGTTCCACCGTAGGCGGACTGGGAGCAGTCGCACACGTAGCCGTTGCTCTTCTCAATGCACCGCCCTCTGTTATGGCAGAGGCTGCTGGAGCCGCTGCAGTAGCCGGGACAACCTGAGGTCACTCCCGGCGTCATCTTGGCCCTCTCTTCCAGATCGAAGCTAGCGCCATTGACGGTCAGAGTCCTGATGCAGCCCAGGAAGCCTCTCTGCTGGGATGCCGTTCCTCCTGAGACAAGTACAATTTAGTCATGTTTTTTTCCCTGCATAGAAGACTTTTTGGCGCCCTCCCAAAAAGAGGTTTTAGCCAGCCCCAAAGAAAAATCCCCAGCACCAACATGATACGAATTGAGAATTAAATATAGCAATTAAAATCCTCTCTAAATGTGTTTAAGAGCAATTTATCAAACAACCGTTACCGTCTGAAGTCAAAGGGCATTTATAGATCTCTTCTTGAATTCTCCTTTTAGGGTATTTGCATATAACCATGTGTTTCATATTAAAATGTTCAGAACAAACTTATTTTTCTGTGTAATGATGCCCAAATGTGTTCCAGAGCAATGTGCCTCCGACTAATCAAACAATGAAATCCCGACTGTTCGCTGTCCTGGCTCCTAAATGGTGGAATGAGCTCCCTATCGAAATCAGGATGGCAGAAAGCCTATACATCTTCCGACAAAGGCTAAAACCACATCTCTTCCGACTGCACCTCTGATAGAAAAAAAGATATACTGTATGTATGTATGTATGTATGTATGTATGTATGTATGTATGTATTCTTAAAGCTGCACTTTCATATGGCTCTTTGCAGTTTTGTTTAATGGTCTTGCACTTAGACTACTACTTGTTGTCTGGAGTTTGAACCTTCAAGGTTGAAAGCACTTAATTGGAAGTCACTTTGGATTAAAGCGTCAGCTAAATTATATAACGTACTGTAATAAAAGTAGTGTAATATGAATAAAATTGTAAATAAATGTCTAAAATGAAATTTTGTAATTTTGCTTTTTGAGTAGGAGTGTCAAACATCGCTTGGACTCGCTGGTGTGTCTTTTGTCCTCAGAGGGTTAAACAAGCAGAACAACGTCTGGCTGTTGATTTAATTAAATGTTAATTTTTTTTTTTACCAGTTTTGTTAATTTTAATTTGCTTAAGCATAAAATATGTTTTTGTACATCAAATTGTCAAAAATAACATGTAAATGCAAAGACTTCTGTCAAAAAAATGTAACACAGACTCATTGGCTTTACTCTATGAGGACTGATAATGCTTACTGCCATGCAAAGTCCCCCTCCCCCCAAAAGGCCCATTCTGTGCCAGGAAAAACCCTGTTAGTCACATCTAATGCTTGCTGTAGATGCTACGAAGCATCTATGGTGATTTTACAATGATGATTCCTTTTAAGGCTGATTAGGATTTACGACAAAAAAATTTACTTAATTCCACTTCTGCATCTGGGGCAAATCTGCAGGCACTAAAGCATGTGAAAGCTCATTAAGACCAAATATACATTGAAATAAATTAGACGGGTTTCGAATAGGCATCACTGTGAGATGCACATAGAAAACAAACGTTTGCGTTGATGATTTATGCTTCACAGAGGTTGGAGACGGATGACTTTTAATTAAAATGTACATTGTTACTTATCTCGGAAAACAAACACATACAAACAGGTGGATATAATTTCCTTACATGATCCCCTGAGACTGATACTTGTAAAATAAAGCTTTATAATACATATTTCTAATTTGTCAGGCATATTTCTAGTGTTAAATTGACACAAACAGCAGGGATTCCATACATGCTATGTTACTATTGTTGATATAAGATACACATATTTCATGCTATTGATATGCTCCCTGCTGATGGCCTGGGTCTATTGCCTATAAAATGAATGGACAGAGCATGTGTGACATCACCCATTGGTTTGTGGCAATCTGCTATGAGTCGTCGAGTTTGCCGTTACGGGCGCAGCCATGCTGGTTAACGGATGTGATGATTTAAGACAAGAAGGAGGAGTGAGAGAGGAATAGCTTACACTCTACGTCACGTTACACAATTTCACTGGCAATCACATCATAGCCACGTCCTAAAACACCCCCTGCTTTATCGATGATCAATGAGACCATAATTCAAAAAAATCAAAATCATTCTGTGTTGCAGAATACTTAAAACTAGCGATTGAGACCATAAATGAAAATGTTTACTGAGGTAATAAAACTGATAACAATTTTGATATAACCCAGAGCACATTTTTCTCCCATCCCGGAATGCTGTGTGGACTGGCCAGAGCCTCCTCCACATTGCCATGGAGGAAGGTCTAGCATTGCGTGGCTAGCCAGATCGTTACGATATGAGACGGTGGGGCTTAGGAAACCAACACAAAATGCAGTCAACACAAAATGAAAGTTCCTTGTAGTTGTGTTAATAGTGTTACATACTATACTGGGAAGCTATTGAATATTTAAAACAGTAATAGTGCTACAGTATGTGGAGTAGGTGATAAATTCACCATTAATTGCAGTGTACTGGGCTTCAATATTCTATTATCATCACACTCCTCAGGAAGACTCCGCTGCAAGACTCCTCCGTACTCCGTCATAAAAAAAAACGTTTTTGTGTAGCACAAAAGGACTACAAATAGCAGTTTTTTGATCAACCCTGCATTGTAAAATGACAATAAACAAGCTTTGTAACCTTGTTTGTGATAAACAAGCTACGTCTTTAGCCAAATATTCTCTATATTTTCTCTATTTAACGATGTGTTAAACGTCTCGGGTAAAATACGACAAGTGTAAATGCTATTTTTTTAACCTGTCTGGTTAGGTCATGGTAGGTTATGCACAACATGGATTTACAATGTAGGCAAAATCATAGAATATTTTGTTTCATTGAATTTGTGGTATGTTCTAGATTTTATTTCTTTATAGAGCTTTTTATTTTATAAAATGCTAATCCATTTTTATCATCTACTTTTCCAAACAAGCCATACGTTTTAATATGGCAGGGACGTAATAACATATTCATAATAACATTATCTTCTGAGAGAATGTCGTAAAGTTACACCTTTGTGCGTTCTTATGAAAACAATTACATCCTCACCTAATGACAATTTCATCTGAGATCAACAGAGAATTACTGCTCCCATTTGACATTTCACTTCTCTGATAAATTATTTCTGAAAGTAAATGACCCATTAAGTGCATGAACTGTAGGCCTCAGGTAAAATGGAGAACACGTGAAAAAAGAGAAATTTTTAAATGGGGTCTGTCCCCTCCAGAGGCCTGGTGTATTATTAAGAAGACACATTAAAATGTCAGAGAGGGGTGAAAGGCTGCTGGAGAAATGTAAGAGGAGAAAGAAAGCAGCCACGCTCCTGAACCGGAGCAATAATGAAAAAATAATACAAAACATTAGCGCTTCACAGCAGCTTACATGGCAGTAATTGTTAGCTTTAATCACTTTTCTTTCCATTTTGGCTGTGAAGAGATACTTTAAAGTGTGACTACATTGTCAGAAAATGGGGACAAAATGCACAGTCTTTGCTCCATTAAAAATTCACATTAAAGTTCAGCCACAGCTAATATGAGTTGAAAGCCTCATGTTGGCTTCAGCTGTATATTTTAGAATGCATTTTGGCACAGAACAAGCATCCTGGACTTTTTTCTTCTTTCCATTTCTTACAGTGTAGTTGTGCTACAAAATGATCACTTCAAGGCCAGTTCGTGGAGGAGTGATTACGACAAGCAATAACTCTTTCAGAATTAAATGTTGTTGTATCAAGGCATCTGAACCTTTCCTTTAAAGCTGCTCCAATCAATATTTTTATATCAACAATGGCAAAAAAGTGAAAGGTGTTGCTCCTGGTGATAAACCCCCAGAGAATTATCCCCTGACTCTGCAGTTCCCATTTTGATTGTCTTTCAGCTCAATGTTACAGTTTAAATTCAATGACAAATTACACTTTGGTTAACTCTCACTAACCTCATTTCTAGCAGCAGGTTTTTAGCACTACCAGCCTAGCACCAAACAGCACAGACAAATTAGTGAGAACCTGCTGAACACAGTGGAGCATTTAGCAGCTAAAGAGCCAAATATTTCCCTCAGGAGTCGGAGAAGAGCTTAGGTGGAGAGAAAACAAAGCTAAAAGGAGAGCTAATGTCAGGAGACTTTTATAAGGTGATAACATATTAATGTTCCCCGTTACCTCCTCCCACCACCAAAAAAAAAAAAAAAAATCAATTAATGCAGGTTTAAATAAACCCGTCTCTGGTGGAAGTATAAATTCAGTCTGACAGGGGGCCTACCTACAAACAGCTGGCTGCTGAGCCGTAAGCGGAGGTGTCCATCAGCCGGAGCCTCCAGGAAGCGGAGGGGGAGCTGGTCGACCTGCAGGGAGGCCTCCTTCACGTTGCGCTCTGCCCTCACGTAGTGCCACTGTCTGTCATTCAGAGGGAGGTGGGACTTCACGGACAGGATCGCTGGACCGTTTCCCACATCAAAGGAGAAAGTCACCACTGAGGGAGCTGGAGGGCCAGTGGGGAATCACACACACACACACACACACACACACACACACACACACACACACACACACACACACACACACACACACACACACGACAGCCAGGTCAGAGTGAATGTGATATTAGGTTTTTTTATGTTCCTCTCTATCCTCCCTTTCTGATGCAATGTGATACAATGCTGCTGGGAAAACTTGATGACCTGAATAGATTTATGAGGAGGGCCCAGCTGACAGCTTGTCAATATTTCACAACGTCTGCGATGCTGCAGTAATACATAATGGCTCCAAATATCCTGAGAACTTCTCCCTCAGGTTTGTGAAGAAAACACACTGTAATCAACAATTTCAAATCCCTTTTAACACCTACAATAAATAAACTAATGCACTGCTGAGGACTGGCTAAGTACTTGGTCGTGTCCCTGAGTTCTTTAATGCATAATCCTAAAAACCTAAAAACTTCAGTGTATTTCTTTATTGGTGCTTATGTAAACAAGTCAATCTTTTGCATAGGTATATTTGATTTGCAGCATTTTATCTCCTGGTTCCTCCAGTAAGTCTAAAAGGTTTTCTTTAAAACCATCTGGTGGGTTTATTAAGAACTTCAGCGTCACTACATGGGTAGTAAGAAATGCTTTTAACGTCTCCTGCAACAGCATGACATAGCTGTTGACGATGTCATTAGGATTACATCACGCTGTGCAGACCTGACAGACTGCTTCTCGGGGAAATTAAACTGTCAACTACAGTACACCTAGCAATTCCATCTGGGAAAAGCAAAAAAAAGTAAATTGCTAACAGCTTTTGTGCGTGTTGACATGTATGGCTATTTTTTTTGCATTCTGTGAGCATGTCCTTGTCATGAACTTCTCTTTCTCTACTTCTCTTCTGAACATTGACTCACAGCTGAGCTCCACTCTGATGAAATCCTTGAGGCCCTGGTTTTCCAGAAACACTCCTGAAGGAGTGCTCGTCTTGAAGTAGAAGGAGATATCAGAGGCGAGTTCAGCCTGTAGAGTGGGGAAGTAGAGGTAGGAGGACTCCTGGTAGAAAGATGCTGCATTCCATATAGACTCTGAAAGAAAAGGAAAGGGAAGATGAAAGTAAAGTAGGGCAGCAACAAACACATTATTTTTCTTATCAATTAATTTTATGAATATTTTCTAGATTAATTCATTAGTCTATAAAAAGATTGGAAAATGTCAAAAGGCCAAGGAGATGTCTTTAAATGTCTTGTTTTGTTAGCCACCCAAACAATATTCATTTTACTATGATATAAAACAACAGGAAATCTCCATTTTTGAGAAGTGGAAAACAGCAAATGAGCTATCCAAGTGACTTGAACAATAGGTGGCAAATATTCTGTCAATCGACTAACTAATCGATTAGTCAACTAAGACTTCCAGCTCTTAAGTAAAGTGGAGGTAGGAAGATTCCTGACTGGAGGAGGCTATATGTACCAAATAAAGAATGTCATTTATTAGAAAGAAGTGGCAGGAGCGCTTCTGGTATCCCTTAATTATGACTTTTTGGTCATAATTCTTCTTTCTTTTCGTGAAGGAATTTCATTTGTCAAATTTCCCCTTAACTTGCATCAATTCCTCATATTTCAGTTCAATTCAGTAAAATTTTATTTACGGTATCAATTCAAAACAAGAGTCATCTCGAGACACTTTACAGATAGAGTAGCTCTAGACCACACTCTATATTTGCATCAATGAAATACGAGAACAGGGTTAACGGCATCTGATTGATCTGTCACAAGTGTTTCCAGTGTTGACTTCTGGTGGGAAACAGGACACAAACATTGGTCTCTGATGTCAAAGGTCACACAATTTTGTACACCATGACCATCTCAAAGTTTTGCAATGGTGTAATAACAGGACTAGGGATGTAAAAATGACCGGTGTAACGGTAAACCACGATAAAAATGTTGACAATAACAGTTACCGTGTTCATTTAAAATTGGTCAATCAGTTGGTAGAGCGGGTGACCATATATACGTAGCGGGTCCGGGTTCAACTCCGACAGATATAATAATAATAATAATAAATTTTAATAAAATCATGATTATCACGACCAATTTTGGTCACTATAACAGTGAGGTTAAATTTTCATAAAGATACATCCCAGATAACAGTTGGGAGCATTTGAACCAACAACCAATGCTATCATTTCTGTGGTGAGACAGTTCTTGAATTTCACATTGTATGAAGATTTCCACCGGGGTGGAGCAAATAAAACATTTCCATAATTTGTGTTCGGAGAGCTTATTGTTGTGGGATGCGCTGCGGTACCGGGGTTAAATGACGAATGTCAAAAAAGTAAATCAGTTTCTCATATTAAAATGACTATGTCTTAGAGAAGGAACAAAGGACCATTTCAAGGTAATAATATTGTTTAGTAACTAAATGCAAATTACCAAAGCTATTTCTACTGCCAGCAAAGTGTTTGACATACAGTGCAAATATTTGCATAAAGAAAAAAACAAACATTTAAAGTACATATTCATACAATCATTGTATAATAGTTCAGCTCATGACAAGAATGCCTCATAATGTGTAGTACTTGTTAAGAAGTAAGAAGTAGACAAACTAAAATGAGTCACATCACAGGTATATTTTTTTCTGGAAATTCTAGATGTCTTGTCCAAAATATACATATTTAATGTCTTCAGGAAACTTGGAATTAAAATAAAACCATGGGGGTCTGAAGTAACTTTGACTGCAGATAAGATGCTAAAAATCCCTTACTCTTAGCCCATAGCTCACTGTGGGACATGAGGCAGTAAATACCTACAACTTCTTTCATGTTCCAGTACTGCTGTCCAGCTCTGCCACCCCATGTGTCTCCCCTCCATTTTGGAACCCCTGCCTAGCTGCACAACATGAAAAGACGGAAATACTGGCAGTTCCAGCAGATTGTATGAGGTTATAGACCTAACAGCCAGTCGTCCAACTTGTAACAGAACAGATTCATTTAAATTTTCTATCCATGAATAAACACATGAGGCATAAAGGACATCATCTGGGCCTCTGATCAACCCTAAGCCTGGGAAACAAGGCCTCCATCTGCAACCAAATCTGGCACAGTAGCTTCAAAACTGAGGTGATCACCTACTGTCTCCATAACAACGCAGAGGGCCGATGTGGTAGACAGCCTGCGAGCCCGTTCTGTTGGTGTCTCCAATCACTATCTGGCTCACTGGCAGATGGTCTTTATAGGAGAGGATTCCTGTGTCGTTGGCCCTGTGGCACACAAAACAGAAACGAATAAATAGCAACACAGTGCCCTTGGGGTGGATGCCGTCCTGGGGGTCCAGATTAAGGGATCCATTCTTCTGCATTAGCACAGAACGCAGAGTAAACACATTAAAAACGGAGCAATCTATCACAATGCAGACAATTGCCTCTGGAAATATGCAAACTGAGATGAAACGAGAGGAGCTTTGCAGTGGATTAACAAACGGTAAACAAAGACGTTCAGAGCGTCTAACCCCAAACTATATTGCAGCCTTTTGTTTTTTTCTTCAGTGCTTTAAAAATATGATTAGATTGATCATGATTGTAATATTATTTATGAGCTGTAATTAATGATTCTGGAGTAAATACAGGTGTATAAAATTGTTAAAGAAAATTCTGACTTACTCTGTCTCAAAGTACTGTAGATAGATGAGAAGAATAACACTAAACATATTCTGGACTTTGAGCTGCTGTAAGTGGTTTTAGTGATTTTATTAATGTTCTCTGAATGTGTTCTGAATACCTATGTGATTGACTAATTAATCATAAATAGCCTTTCTGTGGATTATCTAAGGGTGGAAGTTTATGGATATAGCCCAGAGAGATCATTATTGTTATTATTTATTTGGGTTTTATTCTCTAGTGGTCATGTCCCTTTTTCTTTTCCATGTTTGTTTATTCATATTTGGAACCTTATATAGTAAAATGAAACATTCAAATGCAATAATAATATTAATCTAAAAACATCATAAATAATAGGAAAACACTAACAGGGAACACTGTTTTAAAAGTTGAAATTCTTTTTTTAATACATACTTTTACTTTAGCAAGGTTTTAAATGACAGACTTTTACCTGTCATGGAGTATTTGCACAGTGTTCTGTTAATACTTTTATCAATGAAATGGATCTGGATAATTCTTCCACCACTAGTTTTTGGTGCTGTTGAATTGTATTGTGTTATTTAGACTACCCTCAGTAACATCAATGTTGTGGACAAAATAATAGAAAGACCTTAAAACATATTGAAAAAAGGAAAGAAAATACTCTTTCTGGAATAGAAATTCCAAATCAAGTGTGTCTGCATTTCTGTGTGTACCATGTGTCTGTGTCTGCATCACAGTTGCAGAAGTAGTTCATGTCCATGCAGTTCTCCTCCAGGCTGCAGGAGCACTGCTGAACTCCAGGCAGGAATCCTCCCCAGTAGCTTCGTTTCTCCCCTTCCCAGTCCAGCCACCATGTGAGCGGACTGCCATCTGTAACAACACAGCAGACAGTGAGTGACCACTGCGGCAGCCTGATGCCTGCCACTGCCACAGCTCAGGCACAAGTAGGTCAAGGGTAATGGGCTATATTTGGAGAATAGAATTGTTTTGCTTCACTCTCTTTATCTCAAAATGCAGAAAAAATACACAAAGTGCACTAAAAAAAACCAATACAAATACACCAATCAAAAATGAAATATTTATAGATGAGCATGCGACAGAAGTCCTGTGAGGCCGCTGTACATAATGAGAATATACTATAGAATATACTGAGAATAAAATCATTCTTTCATTTCAAGATAAAACTGGGAATGAATGTAGGTTACAATACCTTACAAAATTAAGAAAAACATATGTTATTTAGATTCTTTTGGGCCAAAAAAACATACACACATACATAAGTGTTTACACACACACACACACACACACACACACACACACACACATATACCTAGATATCACTTTATACACAGTCATATCCAATACATACACACTTAGACACTAGTATATAGACATGTACACAGTCAGATGTATCCATCCGGTTTTTATCCCTATTGTTTTATCATTTCAGCTGTTTTAAAATCCGAACCAGGCAGGAGGGCTACAAATTATAGCTTCAGCTAGACGCCCCATATACATTACATCTATCACATTACTTATTCTATGTGACAAAGTGTATCTGTATGGTCCCATTTTTATGATTTAACCAAATTTGTTATTTTCTGCATTGCATAAATATATTTATCTTGATTCTCTGCTGGCATTTCATGACACACTGTTTGTGTGTCAACGAGGCAAAGCCATATACAGCAAAGGCATAATTCATTACCTCCACTATAGGGTTAAGGGATCCAGCTTCAATTATTTGTCACACAACGTGACCCTGCATTGGGAATGAGGCCAACGAGTGAGGAAAAGCCCATTAAGCTACATGTCACAATGCATAATTAAGTGACAAATGCCACGATGCTTTTGTCCCACCCAGCATACATTATAGCTGCATAAGTTTATATGTGTGGATACACATGTCATATTAGTCTGATGCAGCAAAGAATGTCCCATCTACATTAATTCACTCTCCATGTGATGTGCTGCTATCATGTAGAAGATAACAATCCCATGAAATCTTCTCCAAACAAGATGTGATGGGCTATGACAAACAGTTTAATGCCACACATAAAAACTGTTGGATAAGAGTTATGTACTGTATATGGCCAGTACGCCAACACTTGCATTACAACGGCTGAAATGAATACACTCTTTACTGTCTTAAATCTCAGAATGTCTTCTTCTTTTCATTTAAAGCTTCTATTGAGGTTTTCGAATTAAGCTTTAAATGTCTGTTGTCATACTTTATGATGTCATCACCCTGAAAGAAATTGAAAAATCCTCAAAAAAAATCCTGAATTTAAATAAAGTGATTCATCGGATGAAATAATTTAGCCTTTTTTATCATTTCACCTTAAATATTAAATATTCTTTCAGCAGCCTAAAGACTGTACATTTAGGCAGTAGGCTAATCTAACAAGGGCATCAAATAATGATGTAATAATAATAATCACGTCTTTAGGCTCTGTAATGGCAGTCCAAGATGATGATGTATTATTATCAGTAGCATTTCTTATTATTCATGTAACTCCTGGACTCAGAGTAATGATGATGAATATGTGTAAAATAAAAAGCATCTCTGTTCTCTGTACTATTCAGACTTCAGGGTCAACGTGTCTCGATGATATGATAATGCTTGACCCTGAAGCTGGATAAATAACAGGCTCTCACAGCTATCCTTACTTTCTTGAGCATATGTGCTCTTGAAGTCCCTGTGTTGCTGTGAGTCCATCAGCAGACGTTTGAATAAACCTACAGAAATGTTTATTAAAACAAGTAATGCCATTGTAATATTATGCTATGTCAGAAAGATCACAAGTTGAAAACAGTCCTACGCAGCACCACTGGAATCTAATTCTACAAATAATATAATTCAAATAATATTAGTGGAGCATAATCTTTATCTTTATCTATCTAAGCTTTGAACTATTGGGTACAGCCCAACTAGAGTCTGCAAAGTGTTCATCACACCTACAATACAAAAGAATGGAGAACAATCAGAAAATGTGGTGCCGGAGGAATACTCAATGATAACTAGAAATGTAATCATGTAATCATACTTTCTATTTAAACACTATGCACTGTCACTTTACCACTATGTGTCTCGAGAAAGGTCCTTGGGACTGAATTGTTGACCGACAAAATAAACCAATGCAGAGGTGACAAGTGCGTGTGGGAATTTTCTTTCTTTTTCATGAGGATTCGTCATCCAGGCCAAAAAGGAAAATGGTGAATTGAGATTTGATTTGTCAATTCAAACTCCACAGAAACAAGAGCTAGTTGATGTCAAAAATCGGCATTGTCAACAAACTTCTTAGAATGTGTTCAAAGCTCTACAGTACATATGTATTTTAAATACAAGACATATCTCAACAGCTGCAGGTTGGATAGGCCAACATCATTGTTCCGAGACACCATCTGTAGCAAAAATATTTAACAAGAGTAAACCAGAAAAGTTTGTTTTTCTAAACACACCAATGTAAGATTTTGTTTTGTTTTTTGTTTTTTCACAACTAACCATACCTGTTAGGTGGAAAACCAAAATGAATGCTAAAGAAAAAAAAAGTAAAACAACAAGCAAGACTGAAAAGTAGAAGTCCGAAAACAGCAGCAATTTGATGTTGTGAATGTTCGTTACGTCACTGTCAAACTTAATTAATCACAGGTGTTATATAAGGAAGAATGGACATGCTATACAGCTAAAATCCAGAACATCTTGTCATCTAATGCTTGTATCTATAAACCCAGTAGGCTTGTTCGAGCAGCTGCGGCCATCCCCCGTTCTTTAACATCATATACAATTTAGTCAAAAAAAGTAAGAATCGAGGTACATGCAGAACACGGACATCATACGCCTGCTTACTGAATAATCATTCATCATCAGTCAAACATCAATCACAACCATACTCATATCAAAGCGGTCCATTTAAATATGATTCTCTGTCTAGCTTAGGGCCTACACTTGTATACCCAGGTGGGTTTTTTGCATTGCTCTCCCTGTTTCATATAAGCGTGATGCTAATCCAGAGACCATCATTAAAAGCAGAGCCATCAGCGCCAAGCAGAACTGCATTTCCATTTGTTGTTATAAATGGTTACATCAAGAGTGTTCCTGACTGAATTCATTTAATTATGCTGTAAAGTATGTTTGAAATCAAAAGTGATATTGTTTGTGTCTTAAAGCTCATCAAAGTGAAGCATAAAGATACATTTTAGTTTTTTCCACAGGAGATTTCTGTGCTCAAAGAAAGGCAACCATGAAAAGAAATGTGACTGTATCCAAAAGTGTTCATATGGCTATAAAATAGCCGTATGAACTAACTTTGATGTCTGGTGTGATAATGAACTTGTTTGTTTGCACATGAATGGCACCCTGGGAATAAGGGGAATAGCTGAATCTGGGACTTCATGAATGTTTCATGGTTTAAGAGCAAATGTTTGGGACACCGTAGGTGCCAAAGCAGTTCAACATGAATGCACACACAAAGATTGGAGACCGTACTCTCTAGTTATTGCAAATATATTATAAAAAATATAACTACAAGAGCGAAGCAGAAGGCAGGGTGTTGAAGGTGAAGCAGCTCCCAATGTGACAAAGCACAGGCAGCCTGACTTTCAATTTACAATGCAACAACTATCAGTCCCTTGATGCTGCAACATCCAGAACAGTCAAGACACAAAACTTCCAAAGCATGTTCAGATCGACTCTGCAAAAAAGCAGCTCCTTATTTATTCAGACTCTGGCGACGCAGTGGGAGTGCCAATGCAGAAGGCAGAAGGGTTGCCCAGCAAAAAAGTTGCTCAACTTTTTCCGCAACACAATGTGACGTCATCTGGCAAGGTGCTATCTGGCCAATCAAAAACGTGAAGGGACACATTTTGTAACATGAAAACTGTATTTCTACTGAAGAAATCCTGCCTCATTGAATTTTAAAGCATTGGGGATTATTATGGCATATGATAAACCTTCTAACGCATTAATCTGTAACTCAAACAAGGCTTCCTGGATTGTATTTTATGTCTCACAGGCAGTGTTCAAACTATACCATGGCTTTTGGGGTAGCTCAGTTTTTCTTAAATATGTATATGGGGGGTTGTGCATGGAAGCACAGAAGGAAAAGGGTGGGGATGGGATGAGGAGGAGGGAGGGGCAAGCTAGTCTTATTTTGTTTGAAAATACTTCTAACATCAACAACAAGAAGTAACGTCACCCAACATCGCTTAAAGCACCTTTAGAGCTCAATTTTACGCATGATTCATGATGATGAAGATACAGAAAAATACAAATGCATGGCAAAAATTGCATATTTTAGAGAACTTCCCAAAATTTCCCAAATCATGTTTTCAGGAGAGCTCATATCTTATTAAGAGGAGCCCCCAAGTTCCCCATGGCAGCCCTGTAGTTTCACACTGCTCACAGGTATCATTAAAGCAACACGCCTTCACCAACGCTGGCCCATGCATTTTTAACGGTTTTCAGTTTTAACTCCCTCTAAGCCGGCTGCATCTGTAGAGCTAAATCTGTCTCCAAAACCGAAAGACTACAGCAATGTTTCTTTTTCCTTTTATAATATATGTGTATATAAAAAAATAAATGTCATTACTTTGCTCAAACCTCAGCTGTTAATGTGAAATAAAAAACACATGTTCAATTCCATATCCTGTACTGTGTCAATGTACCAATTGTACCATTATATTTTGGTATAAAGTAGGCCTATCAAATATTGAGAAAAAAAAACTAGGTAACCCAGTCCACTACAAAAAAAACAAGACTTGACTGTTGTCATTCGTAGCAGCTTGCAGAGCAACATCTTCATTTGAGAAGATAAATATTCTAATTTCCATTCACTGTGGCTTTCAATTTTCTGCTCAAGTCCTGCTCTCTGTGACCACCCATAGGCCTACTGTGTTATAATGCACGCACGCACGCACGCACGCACGCACGCACACGCACACACACACACACACACACACACACACACACACACACACACACACACACACACACACACACACACACACACACACACACACTTAGTCATTGTCCAGTTTTTGTTGGCATTTAAACACTGATTTGATCTCAGTTCATAAACACTACAGCGGGAAAATAATACTCACCTTTTGTATTAAAGAGACGGGACTTCTTGCAGTTGTAAACCACTTCCTGTTGGCAGTGCTCTGAGCCTGATACGATGGCACGGAGTTGCTCAGCTGAGGCGCTGTAGTTGAACTTCATAATGTGCGGTTTGTAAAGCGAGGAGCCCTGGACTGTAACTGGAGTCGTGTTGTTGTGCGCCAACACTGTCCACACCTTCTCCTCTGAAAGAAAAAAAGTGTATCGTAAGCATTAACCCACTGTAAACACCCTGTCTAAACATATGTTAGCTTGTTAGCATGAACCCACTGTAAACTCCCTGTCTAAACATATGTTAGCTTGTTAGCATGAACACACTGTACACACCCTGTCTAAACATTTGTTAGCATGAACCCACTGTAAACTCTATGTCTAAACATATGTTAGCTTGTTAGCATGAACCCACTGTAAACTCTGTCTAAACATATGTTAGCTTGTTAGCATGAACACACTATACACACCCTGTCCAAATACATGTAAGCCTGTTAGCATGTACCCACTGGAACACCCTGTCTAAACACATGTTAGCTTGTTAGCATGAACACACTATACACACCCTGTACAAATGTATGTAAGCCTATTAGCATGAACCTACGTAAACACTCTGTCCAAATACTGTACATGTAAGCCTGTTCGCATGAACCCACTCTAGAAGACACCCTGTCTAAACACATGTTTGTCTGTTAGCATGAACACACTGTAAACACCCTGTCTAAAATACATGATGTTAGCATGAACACATTTAAGTCTAAAGCTTCAACTTCAAATCTACAAATAAACAGAAGATGAATAAACTGATACAAAGAAAACATAAGGTATAACAGTGGGTGTTTTGATTTGTGTCACATACTGGACATGTATGTTCACATCAAGGCTGACAGTAATTCTGTGTTGATGTTATTGCAGTTGCATTACCGGAAACCTAATGGATGTTTCCAACCCACAAGCTAATTTATGACCTTACAGTTCTACAAGACACAATCATATTGCAGCAGAATAACTCTTAGCCAAAAGTCTCCATTTGCTGTTTACTGTATGAGACACTTAAGACAAAAGGGAGTCAAGCGTTTGTACAATAGAAATCTGATGAGGAATCCGTTCTGTTTCCATCCCCGCTCAGTTTTCATTATCTGGATTTCATGTTTACTCTGCCGCAGAGAAAATCCCCTTTCTACTTTGTGATTATTCACATCAGGTTGTCAGGCTTAGAGCTATTTACATTTCTAATAGATTCCTTAATTGAGGTCAAGTAGAGGCATATCGGCTGCTGAACAATTCAGCTTTGTGAGGGGAAGACTGAAAACACATAATGCCAGAACCAGACAGTGGAGAGGCGGCAGCGCTCTCCTCTCCCGGTAACTTCACCGGTACATTAACCTTGCAAAGGACAAAGTAGAGGAAGTTGTGACAGCCTAGTGATGAATACTGTCTCCACAGTGTCAAAACTTAACTGAATGTGTTTTGTCCTGCATATCATGAGGGCCTTGCATCAGGCTGTGTCCAGCTCCCTGTCTGTCAAATGTCACATCTTAGGGGATCGTTGAGGTGATACAGAGAAAATTGTGTCCTAGCCGTCAGAAGATCACACTGATACAGCAGATGTAATGGAGCTTTACAGTAAAAGGTCCAAGTTTCCAAATTCAAAAGACCATTGTTTCTTTACTTTTAACTTAAAAAATCCAACAGTTCTGCCGAATTATACTAATTGTGCACTGTAAATAATTAAAGGCCGAATGGGAATGTTTAAACAGACTGTACTAGACAGACAATACAGTTTAGTATGGATATTTGTGCATTCTTTGTAATGATTGTATTGATTCCTCACCCTTATTTTCCCTTTTCCTTTAACAAGAGGTCAAGCGTTTCACTTTGAGAAACACAAATTGAGGACATGATATTTCATAAGTCAATGAGAAATGATTGTGCACGTGGATATTCATGGTCACTAGCAGATTAATCCTAAAAGTGGTGGTTAAATCCTGATTTTTGCACCACAAGCAGGTCAAAATCACGAGTTATGCATAAGAAAATCCAAATCTAATGTGCAGATCGCTGTGGAATTTATTGAGAAATGTATTTTTATGTTGGACTTATTTTTTTTATTGCACCACCCTAAGTAAAATGTCAGCAGACAAAATATCTCATAATTTAATGGCAGACCACCATGAAATTTACTGAGCAGATTAGTGCTCCCAAGGGGATTAACCCTTTTGACTTTAATGACCCAATGCTTTAATGTAAATTGCAGCCTCTAGAGGCCACAAGGGGGGCTTTAGTCTTGTCCGCTTGTTAAATTGTGACACATTTGAGATTTCAGTAAAACCTGCAAAGCTAAAGATGCTTCTTGTGGCATGTTGTATTATTTGTTGGAGGTACTTTGATAACTTGTTTTTTCTTTAACGAGAGGATAAGGCAGGATGACTTTTCATGCTTTAGCTGGAGGCTTGTTTTTATCTTGTCTTAAGAAAGATGACATTTCTGTTTAAGGGTGCTTCACATCTGAAGTTCAGTTCATTCTCAGAGTAAACATCAGGACCCAAGGGGGAGGGAGGAGGGGGAGGGGGAGGGGGGAGGGAGTCTCTCTGGGGACTGACAGCAGGTCATCCAGCACTTTAATGATTTTCATGTGTACATGTACAGTATGTTCTTGGGTGTCACAAAGGGCCCACGGAGAAATAACTCTAAGCATTGTAAGTATTATTAGACTGCATGTTCTGAATAATGGCAAACAGATGGAGACAGGGCAAAAAGGTGTTTTGTAAAGAAATATTCAATTCCAATTTAATGGACTTAATAGAAGTCCCCACACTCACAAGGTGACGTGCATACAGTAAGTGTTACCATGGTTACCAACAGATTTACATGAATTCATACTAAGCTTATAGGCTCGCTACAGGAAAAGTTCACTGTTCACAATCAGCAAGATGGATTTAATGGTAGTTTAGCTTTTGAAAAACAAGTACTGTATAATACTGTGGTTGGCTCATTTCCTTTCACACCACAAAAGAACGGCACCAGAATCTGCTTGGAAGCCGATCTGAACCCTGCTGTTGTTTGGTCCGCACCAGAGCTTGATAAACAGCTTTTACACAAGCCCAAATGGGGTTTATTTTAAACAAACCAAAGAGAGTGGACTTGAAAGCACTCTGAGATACTAACATGTTGCAATGTAATCACATGGACATTTACACAAGACATTGATTCCCCATAGATATGTTCTTAACTCTCAGGGACTGCACCAAGTGGCCGTAACAATTTCTTACTGGATCGTAAACTGTCACATAGCCGTGGTGGTATGGATCGATGCAGTGCGATCTCTAAGTGAGTGAACCCTTTACACTGAGCTTTATACCAGTTCTCAGTGGAACTGAAAAAGGGCATAGGTGACAACGTGTGAATTACAATGATCTTACCTGTCATGTTGCAGTATACCTGTGCGGGCCCCAGGGGACCGCTCCCATCTGGATCAATGGAGTAGAAGCCAGAGGAGCTGCCAATCAGCTTGTAGGCCTCACAAGACGACTCGTAGATGGCTGGAGGAAGCAGAATGGGGACACAGATCAGTTATTTCTCCAAGAATCAGCCCACTTTTAAACCGCTTTCTCCTTGCGGAGCTTTCTGTACAAAATCTATCTTTATTTATGAACTGTTTATAAGTTATTGTTTTCATACTTAAAAAAATGTTGATGACATATGTTTCTGTTCTATCTAGATACACCTTTTAGCAGTTTTTTCTCTAATGCAGATTATGGCACAGCAACCACTCCTTTGTGGAAACTACAGTTATATACTACTACTACTACTACTACTACTACTACTACAGAAAGGCCTGATCAGAATGGATTCACTACAGCATTTTGTGTTCACTGTCCAGTTAAAACCATGTGTGTCTAAAATGTTGAGGATTTGAACAGGATTTATAAACCAAATGTTATTTTCTCATTGCTTAAATGAAAGGTATGTAGGATGTAAGGGGATATATTAAGAAATTCCAGAAATGGAAAATGATATTCATAACTTTGTTTTTATTAGTGTATAATCACCTTAAAGAATTGTTGTGTGAGCCCTCCATATCTATATAGGGATAACCAAACACTATTTTTGGAGAGGGCCTTTCGCATATTTACATTACCTGAAGGCCACCATTGCTTTTACTACACGCTTGGAAAGGGAGATGTGAGGGCAATCTGCAACCTCACCGCTAGCTGCTACTAAATCATACACACTGTTGCTTTAAAGGCTTTAAAAGTTGTGTAGTCTTTGTGCAATCTGGATCATTTGCATTTCACTTTCTTTGTGTTGGAATTTTAAATTCGGTAGATTTTTGAGTACTCTCTGCAGGGTAAATCCAGACAGCCAGACTATCTGTCCAATCTGAGTTTTCTCTCGCACGACTATTTTGCAGCGGCTCTGTGCGGAGTTTGGCACCACCCATGACAATTCGGATTAGTTTAAAGAAATGCCATTAAACCAGAGCACGTCTTTCATTGCCAATGAGTACCTTCTGTTATTGTTGCACACATGATTAATAAAGAACTTGAATGTGAGCAGTTTACTGTTATAACAGTGACAGATCTATCACTCAAAATTCATAGCAATGTGTAGTTTAGACAAAGGTAGACAAATGCAGGCTTCTGACTGTTAGCCGCAGGCCACCATTTTGTTGGATGAAATGAACACTGCGGCGAGCAGATTTGATCAGTTGTAGCTACCTGAGGAATTTAACCCTTGTTGCCTTCCAGTCAAAATTGAAAATCAACACTTTTGCTGATGCTTTTTATCAATATTTTTAACTTTTTCTTACGTTTTGTCCCTTTTTTCTTTTGAATGTTTGTCACTTTTTTGACGTTTTCAACACTAAGTAACACTAACTTATTAACTATAGTTTTACAGTTAGTTTTTGAATTTATGGTCATTAAACCTCAATTATAGGAGATTATACCTAATGTTTGAGTTAGAAAAGCAGAAATTAGGAATTATTTAGACTAAAATTAAAGGAATGTATGTTGATGGATAATTACAGACTAAAATATGTAAACTTTTACTCAATACTATTTCAAAACCACACAATTTTTGTTTTTTAAATGCTATAAAACTGAATAAGACGCCCCAAAATTAATGAAAGTAGAGATTTGTACTTGCCAAAGAGCGTGTGGAATCAATCATGTTATTTTGGGTATTTACAATTAGTAGTTAAAAAGAACATTGATATAGAAAACGGGTCAATTTGACCCGAGGACAACACGAGGGTTAAGCGAATGTTAACTCCATGATTTGGTTGAAAACACAGTCTCCGGTTTCCAGCTGATCCCTGTAAATGGGTCTTGAATATGCACCTGATGACTACATACACAAATTGTAGCAGACTGTGGCTAAAGCTAACAGTTCCCAGGCAAAAGTCAGCTTCCTCACCAGCTAATGATCCATGTAGACATGTGAATAAAGAAACAGCGTGGCTCATTCATTGCACTGAGAAGGTGAGTGCCAGCTCATGATATGATGAACAAAAATAATCTCATTTTATTATAACATAACTTTGTTTGGCTGTTGCAATTTTAAACAAGATTTATTCTAAATTGTATGCATTTTCAAAGTATATGTTTTGATTTTAACATACAAGGCTTCTATAGGACTTTTAGGATAGAGCTAGCCAATGTGTTTGGAGAATGTATTGCTATCTGGGATAACAAGTTTGGATCTGGAGTTGCTATAAACCTGCCAAGATTGAATAAAGAGAAAGACAGAGCTGCTAAAATGTGTACTGTGACGTAGTAGCATCCAGGACCAGCTTCAAAACTGTGGGGAAATACTTCACAGTGGATCTGCTATTGCATTGTCATTGTCAAACACAAAGCAATTTAGAATGCATTAGCCTTTGGATGTAATGCAGCTAGTACACTAATTAGCTAAGGTAAATGTTTGAGGTTACAACAGAGCAGCAAAAGCACACCTTTTCATCCATTCCTTACACTTTTTCTTTTGTATTTTCTGGAGACACTACACTCTGCACTGAGTATCGCTCTTACCATAGCCAATTGGTTTCACAAACTCAACTTTTAGATAGAAGTTTGAGCTCTAGATGAAAAATGTTTTGTGTTTTTTTTTCTTCTTCTTTTTTGGCAAAGTTGATGACTGTTGAGTTGAGAAAAAAGGGCCTATTTCTAATTCAGTAGATGCTCGTATCTGTCAGGTTTACTCCAACATGCAAAGAAAACAGTGTTGCCTGCATATAAACAAGAAATCAGGATTCTGGGGCAGGGGAATTTCACACATATAGTTTCCAACAGCCATCTCCACAGCAAATATCAAGGGGATGTTGCAGAGCATCTAAAAATGACACCCGTAAGGAAAAACTCCTCCATGTAGATCTAAAGTCAGCCATAAGTTATTTAAGGATAAAGGAAATAATACTTTTTTTTTAATTTAAAAGCGAGAATTCCAGCAAATGATGAAGGTCACGTCGGTTTAAAGCAAGACCAGTTTCTGCTTTGCCTCTCAGTTGCACAAATCGAATAAAGCAATGAGCAAGACAGGTAAAGATGTGTATGCTGAATCAAATGACACAGCTCAGTAGACCTAAAATATATGAAGGGGAGCAGAGGGTGTAATAGCAGGTGTGAGACTAGGTGAAGAATTGAAAGTGCAAAGAACTGCTCACAGTTGTGACAGGTCGCTCCAGAGTAACCGGTTCCTGAACACTCGCAGGAGAAGGAGCTCCATGTCTGAGAGCAGCGGCCTCCATGTTCACAAAGGTTAGGAAGGCATCTGAAAAAAAACAACAACCCCACAACAGTTTAATATCAGCAGAATATTTTCATCACTTTCTTGACAAATCAATTTACTGTTTTGAGAGTGGATATGAAAACAAAGAAACAATAGAAATGCTGTCTAACCGGCAAAGGTGGAAGAAGAACAGTATTTAGATCTTTTACTTCATTAAAAGGAGCAATACTACAGTGTAGGAATCCTGTGTTACAAGTCCTGCTGTTGAAATCTTACAAAAGTAAAAGCGTTTTTGTGTAAGCGTCCCTAATCTTGAGGCTGGTAAAGGTGGAGCTCATTTCACCTGCTTTGCTGCTTGGTAGCTTAATCAATAAAAATCTCTTATAATAAAATCTAAAATCTGTAATCTAAGTAACTATAACTAATAACCAATACAACAAATGTAGTACAAAGTTGACTTCCAGAAGGTAATGGAGTAGAAGTAAAGTAGCATACAAATATACAGTATAAATATTCAAGTAAAGTACAAGGACCTCAAAAATGTACTGGAATACAGTACTTTTAACATGTGAATCACCGTAACATAGCGCTAACACAACTGGCCGTCGATTTGAACTGCGGAGACGTGAAATCGGCAGAGTTGTTTATTTCTGTTGTCATTTCCAGCCGTAACTTAACGTACCGTTTAAAAATATGTGAGTCAGACCTAGCTGACGTTTCTGCTGTGCTTATTTTTTGTATTGTGTTGCTTTGCTAGGGTCTTAGATAAGCCTAATCAAACTTTACGAACAGCATCGATCGGACTGACTATTTTGGGTGGTCTCATTTTAAGTATAATAATAATAATAATAATAATAATAATAATAATAATAATAAGTCTATGGAGATTAATTTATGCATCCGGGTAATTGTAGTTTCAAAAAACCTTTCCAGGTGCTTTACAGATACACTATCCTGCTCCACCTCTTAAGCGGGGGGGGGCATCATCTGAAGCTGCTGGGACACCATCTTCTCTGGCAACACAAATGGTCATGTGACTTCATGCCATAAGATCATGTAACTGCCTTGTGTATTAAGACCAGAGTTACGTCCTGTGCACACTAAACAACTGATGGAGGTGTTTGGATGAACACTAACACGTCTTGTATTGTATATTTAATCCAGTGTTTTTCAATTAAAGCTTTGTTGAAATAATAATAATAATAATAATAATAATAATAATAATAATAATAATAATAATAATAATAATACATTTATTTTATATAGCACTTTAATAGGTACTCAAAGGCAATTTACAAAGTAAAGACAAAGACACATTTTAAATCAATACAACAGAAAGAGTTACAACCAGAGATAGATATTAAAATGGTGAAGCAAAGCAGTATAAAAGCAAGATACAAAAAGCAAACAAATGGAAACACAGCTAGTTTGGTTACAAGTTAAAAGCAGCTTTAAAAAGATGGGTTTTGGGTGCTGTTAACCCTCCTGTTGTCCTCGGGTCAAATTTGACCCATTTAAAAATGTGTATATCTGAAATATGGGTTTCTTTTTAATCAAATTACCACAAAAAATGGATTGAAGTCTATACAACGCTCTTTGCAAATACAATTGATCACTTTCATTCCTAACTAAAGTCATCTGTTCGTTCTTCTGATCTTAACTATTAGTCAAAATAATTCATAATTTCTGCTTTTTTTAACTCAAATAGTAGGTATAATTCTATTTAAATGAGGGTTATTGACCATGAATTCCAAAACATAGTGTACAAATAGTGGTAGTAAGGTAAAAAAAAAGTATGAAAAAGGGACAAAAATGTCAAATTTCTGTCCGTTTTAAAACAAGGGTTAAGTGAGTAAGCAATATCGAAAGTCAAAGGTCTTGGGGGAGAGAGTTGCAGAGGGAGGGGGCAGCAAAGAGAAGGCCCTGTCCCCCTAGGTTTGGTGCTTGGGGCTAGTGAGAGAGGGTGACCCAAAAGGTAAATTAGGCCTTTGACCTAACATTGACATATGAAAGCATCCAACATGCATTTTTGATGAATAAATCCAGTTATTCATCATTGTGCCCCGTTTGCTCAGTGCCGTTGAAGGTTTTCTACCCAGAAGATATTGTAAACAAACATTGTGATTAGGTCTATAAAAAACCCCACATGATCAAGTCTAAATAGCTGTAACCTGAGAATTGCTTATCAAAACAATTTAAAAATA
This sequence comes from Percina caprodes, assembly GCA_013375575.1. Classification (NCBI taxonomy): domain Eukaryota; kingdom Metazoa; phylum Chordata; class Actinopteri; order Perciformes; family Percidae; genus Percina; species Percina caprodes. Next base: position 597,356 of record JABXJD010000015.1, read on the forward strand.
GTTAATTTTCCTGTCAGTAGACTAATGGAATCACTGTTGCAGCTATGGTTTCCTTATACTACACTTTCATCTTCAAAGTTTGCCAATTTTCCAACACTTTGATATACTTTCGGAACAAATATAGCCATTAGGAGCAGCACAAAACAAAAACAATTTTTTGACAGCAAAACAAAGGATCACACAAACCTCCCAGGCATTTGTATTAGGCACCAATAAAGCTACTTCCTTTGTTAGTATTTGCAAACCTGATCTTTTATTTATCAGTACTGAAAGACCCTTTCCCTTTATTCTTTTGTATGCAATTATGAACACAAGTTTTGGAACTCACCCGGAAGACTAATTTGCTGGTTATTCATGTTTCATTAAAAATCCTAAACAACTGTGAAATGATGTCTGATGCTGTGCGTGCCCTTGTCTTAATTTGAAAAAAGCTGACACGTTGCAGCGATTCTCTAAAAATAAAAGCATTACTGTCACCTTCAGACTAGAATGCCTGTAATGGGATTTTACCACAATGAGCGCTTCACAGAAACTTCAAACCGAACTCTTCTGATTAATAGTCCCATCCTCAAGCCTCCTTCAGTTTCACATAATTGCCAGCCTTTCAAGCGTGCATCTATAATTTCATACACTTTCATCTCTCACCTATTAACTGCAGTGGAGCGGGCCAGCCGCAACATGGATAAGGTTGCAGCCGTTGGTTTAATTACCCTCATGCTATTTTATGTTGTGTTCATGGGTGCCCTTACAGGTCATGGAATTACAGTAGCCAGCACACTTAAATGCACACTGACCATAAAGTGAGCCTCAATGTTTAATTAAACACAGAGTAAAAAAGATTAAAGATTACCTCTGATAAAAGTCAATTCACTCATACTCAGGGGTCATTGAATAGGCTACGGAGAGTGAAATGAAAGTTCATATTAAAGATGCAATGGCCAACAACAAAGCTGAGTGCAGCAGCCTCGCATGTGTCATATCTTCACAACAGATTACAGCACTGGATGTTGCAAAGACATCAACTGCACATCAAAAAGAACCACGTGAATAATGTCACCCGCTCAGACATTTCATTTTAGCTCTGCACAAGTTTCTTTGTTGCTACATATACTGCATAATGCATGGGTCGTTTCATTTATAGGACACATTACACACATTCTATGCTTGCATATTTTTTTAAGTGCTATGTTCTGCAGTGGCAGAAAAAATATTTAAATGTTTTGTAATAATTTCACATTCAGATTTTAGAGCTTGTTTGCTTTAACAGTAACCTACAACAGAGCTTTTCTCAACTCTTAAAGCTCCAAAATCAATACTGTTTATATTAATAATTGAAATGTGATGCGAAAGGGGTCATTTGTAATGACAAACCCACAGAGAATTATCACCATTTTAGCACTGCAGAGCTTTTCAATCGTGATGACAGGCTCATTGCTCTCATTATAATAATAATGTATACTTTAGTGGAAATTTCAATTTACACTCTGTTGTTATTACACACAGGACTGAATTACACACACATGCTCAGTACCTATACATACACTAATGGAGAGATGTCAGAGTGAGGGGGCTGCCCATGGAAAGGCACCCCAAGCAGTTGGGGGTTTCGGTGCCTTGCTCAAGAGCACCTTGGCAGTGCCCAGGAGGTCAACTGGCACCTCTCCAGCTACCAGTCCACCACCATACTTTGGTCCGAACGGGGACTTGAACCAGCAACCCTCCGGTTCCAAACCCAACTCCCTACAAATTTAGCTAGTGAAGACAGATTCAGTCCATGGGGACTTGGGGGGAACTGGTGGGTTGCCGATTCCAGTCCAGCTCGGACTAAATATGGAGTCTGGACTGGTAGCCGGAGAGTTCCCAGTACCAAGCTAAAGACTTGCACTTAAGCAAGGCACCGAACCCTCCACTGAATATGAGGCAGCCCCCTCGTTCTGACATCTCTCCAAACATAAATGCATGTGTACATGTCCTTTTTGTGCATGCCATGTGCATGTATTTTTAGGTCAGTGTGTGTGTGTGTTTGCAAGGTAATAAAAATAAATAAATTTCCCTTTCAGGGATTAATTAAGTATGCCTTCATCTTCTTGTGTTTGTAGATTGTTGCACTCCTGAAAGTTTTCTCTATTTCCCCCACATTGCCAAACCACTTTTGCACTCGTCCATCAATGTATTACGTTTAAAAAAATAAAAATAAAAAAAACATTCATGCAAAAGACGTATGCCTCTTAGCTTGGGAAAAAAGATAACATCTCAATCCATCGTTCTGTCATTTCCTACAGTGCATCCCTCCGCCTACTGATACAACAGAAGGGCATCACTGTTGTGTTTGCATATCTTCCGACAGCTAACAATGTGGACTATAAAGCAGGTACTTCAACAAAGACGAGATTGTCTTTGGGGGAAACACAAGGGAAAAAAACTGCAGTTTGCATGTTTGTCTCGTTCATGTTCCAAGCCACATGCAGACATACATTGGAGCTCGTAGGTCTCCAAATCCCATTCGCAGGGCCCACAGCTGTGCAGGGTAATGAGGGATATGGATAGGGAGGGATGCCACACAGGACAGCAGGGAGCAGCTTGTTAGCATAGTCCTCTGCCAGTGAAGGTGTTGCAGAGTTTTTGGTTGCAATTTAATTGGATGATCCTGTCAGCGTGTTTGTCTCTATAGGACAAGATGTCAGTGACTTTCAGTCAGCTCTGCCGACAACAGACCGCAATCTACAAATTAACAATGTGGGTATGAATAAGTCTCAGCTGCCAAGTTGGATGATAACAATTTTTCAAAGATTTTTATGTTTGACCAATTTTGACTGTTGGATGTCAAAGTGTTATATAGATCCTTTGTTAGAACTCCTCATTAAATCAAAGTGTACATAGGACATTTTGAACTACTTTACCTGTCTCTTATGTTGCAGGTGTCAAACTGAAGGTCATTATAATTTCCCAGCAATCCTTGCTGAACCTGATTGAGACTTATTGGCTGGCTGTTGATGACAATGAGCCGCACACACCCCTGGAAGGCCGGAGTCAGGTACTGACAGTCCATGGTGGGACAGCCTGGATGGAAATGACACAACCTTTTACCGCCCTATGAACCTTTCAAGAAATATTATTTGACATTGTGTTGAAGAGAAAGAATTCATAATATTGCATTGTGAGAATCCGCTACCTCCAAAGTAAAGGTTGCCTCTTGGTTCCAGCTCTTCCCACAGTTCAATGGAGGAGGACGGCTCACTGTCCACAGCCAAAGTGATCTGTAGATTCCTCGTGTTGAGACTCACAGAGTGCCACAGACCATCGTTGACTCTGGGACCTAAATAAGAACATTTTAAATTACGCCTCAGTGAAATGGCAGTCTAATGGACTGTAGCATGGAAAAAATATTGTTCCCATTTCCCCGTGGACCTGGAGGCTGGGAAGATTTTTTTACTGCTGCACTCTGGGTCATCTGAGTGTGATAGAGTCATAGCTGTATTGTTTTCTTAGCAGCCACCTTTGTTACCTGTGGGCAGCAGACAACAATGGCCACAGGAGAACATGGCAGTTTACTATTGACTGCCCTGTATTTGGAATTAGTTCGAGATTCACATTTTATTTTGAAGTATAGGTGCCATCAGATCGCCAAAAATATCTCCCCCCTTCACTCTGTCACTCTGTAACAACAGAAGTCATACTGCATATTTTATCAGTTAGAGGACGTTAATGTGTAAATGAAGAGAAATAATGTCAGCTTTCTTTGTGTTTTTTAAAAGAGAATTACGGTCGATTTCAGCATGTAGCTCTATTTGTACATTTGGAGTGCTGTCAGTAGAGAGAAAAACTAAAACAATCAGTGCTGTCTACATCGCGATATCCTCACTTATAACCTCAATTATAACTTGTCTCCTGCTAGTTGTAGTACAGCACTTACTTAAAAAATATGCTTATTTTTGAAAATGTTTGTATCTCTTTTCGGTGTTATAGTTTGTAGATGGTCCTGAAGCACTCCTTGCAGTATCAACACAGGAGTTAAACACAGCTGAATTAGCACAACTTTCATGCATTTCTTTTATATCTACTGCAGTCAGATTCACTGTGTTCACTCAGAAGGAATCACTGCACATGGGTAGGCACTTTCCATGACATTTCCAACATGTTTAGAGGCTAAAAACATGTTTAAAACTTGCCCTGTTTAAGCCTGTTGTGTGCTAACGCTAGCAGGAGGATAACAAGGTGTAAGCAGCACCGATTGGTTTAGTTTTTCTCTCTACTGATAGCACTCCAAATTTACAGACAACAGAGCTAAGTGTTGAAATCAACCGGAATTCTCCTTTAATTATTATTGACAAATACTAAAGTGGCATTTTCTGCCAGTAGTGTAAAACAATTATGAACTAAGTCCTAACTGTACTGTAGGCCTACTCATTCCTGAGGGAATGATTGTGCTTTTTACTTACACTTTACACTGCAATGTTTCGTCAGCTGTAGTTATTAGTTACTTCAGATTAAGATAAAAATCTATAATGTTCATATCAAATATGATGCAGTGTTAGTAACAATATATAAATACTACTATACTATATATACACACTAGACCTAATCCAGTTACACTATTCCTAAAAATTGACTAAAATAAAACTGTGAGGAGCTATGTTGCTTATTGAATGTGAATTCAAGTACATAGAGATAAAAACCTACATACTTTTACTCAAGAAAAAAATGGAATGCAGGACTTTTACTTGCACAGTATTTTTTATATGACAGTATTGCTACTTTATTTAAAGGGGCGCTATGCAGTTTTGGTCATTTTTTTGCTGTTTTCTCGCTTTTTTCTCACAGGTTTCTCTATAGAGCTCCCACTACAGCCTCGGAATAGATTTTGGCAGCTCCTATGTTTACTTGTGTCCTACTCCTTGCTCGGTAAGTCTGACGTTTCCTCTTTCTTTGTTCCTCCGACAATGCATTCCTAGCTTTCTGCTTCTTGTTTGTCGGCTCAGCCATGACGATATAGTAAAAAACTCCATCGCTACCTTGTTCTTATAGTTAGGCGGTTCCCGAATGGGGGCGTGTAGACCTATGTGTGCAGTGCCGTAAAGCAATTCGTTACATTGCGAAACCTGATATCACACGAGACATCCTGACGCTGAGCCCAAATTTATAATCTCATAGATGTCTGTTATGTTGTTTTTGGCGGCGCCTATGGCAATAAGCTGTAATTACAGGTGTGTTTTTCGGCTCACACTTCCCAGAGACTGGACACATTGTGTTACCTCATTCAGTAATAGATAGTGACTTAACAGACATTTATTTCAATGAAAATCTTCAAGATTATTACTTTAAATGTTTAAAGGATCTGAATACTTTCTCCGCCACTGATTACTGTAAAAAGCCTTGAAGTTGTTTCAGGATTAGTGTCCATTAAGTATACAATTTAGTAACTATACTTTGTGTTGGCATGTTTTCGATGTGAGACACATGGCACCAGGTAAGAACCCACTTTTCTAACCAACTAAATCACTTTTACCCACTAACTTCCCACATATAATCACCCTGCTGCTCCTTAGGCAAATTTCTTGCCTGGTTTTCTAAAACAAGGTACTAAACTGGCCCAAATCTTCTCATTAAAATTTGTGATTAATAATATGTGCTTTCACTCCATTCATTTTGATACCTGTGAGTAAAAAGCCATCTGATTATCAGAAAAACATCTTTGGTCTTTAAAATATCTGATAAACCCCCAAATAGATGAGTAGTTATCCAACTCAGCTTGATCCGCAAACCATTTTTTCTTAAATTGACAGTGACAGCTCATCTAACAGAGCTGCAGCTTTTTAAGAAGACAATGGCAGCTGTGAATGGAAATTACTGAGTCACACCTCCATTCTGAATGTGTTAGGCGCAGACTAAATTAGCATCCAGATTGAGCTGTGTTGTGGCTTGGGAGCTCAGAGGGGACGAGATGGTTATGCAGTGCCCGCAGGGAGTTTTATTTTTTAGTTAGTCTAAAATCAGATCCGTCCAGGCTTTTGGGAAAACTTAAGCATTTTGGACTCACTGTCCAATGATGCCTGTCACTTCCAGAAAGCCATTTATCCCCGATGACTGTGACAGCCATTGGCATATCTTTCTCCACTCCATTGTCTGTTTCATGGAATAAGCAATGTAGCCGCGAGGGACTACTGGCAAGTATCAGTAGGATACCCCAGCCCATATTGTATATTTAATGATCTCCATGCTGACCGGCTGGTAGCCAAGCTTGAAGTGTCAAAGTACTATCTAGAATACAGATCTAATGTATTTTTTTTGTATCGCACCAGTAACTTGCAAATATATTTGCCTATTCTTCCTGTGTCTGAGACAACGTCTCTGAGCCCCACTGCTGCCTCCGGGAAATGCAGTTTCAAGTGACAGCTTCATGTCATTACTGCACTGGCAGCAGCCTCAAGTCCTTGACAACTCCAACTAGCTGTAGATGCAGAATGTAGTGAATGAAACAAAAGCTCATTGTGGATATTGTCACCCATCGCTGACACTTGTGTACCTCCTGGCTTGACTGTAACTTTGCTCGTGTGAAAATTAAGACTATACTGAAGGCGCAGATCATTTCTGGGCCGAGCAGAGGAAGACACGGATCGATATTCTTTCCACATTACGCTCTCATGCACTTAGCTTGAGTACAGCACTTTATCAAACAGGTCCAATTGCATTTCTCCTTAAGCTGTTGTATTGTCTACTCGTCAAACTGAAAAGAAAACAATGGAGTGATGAGTTCAATAAAACTGAAGAGGAAAAGATTACATTTAGAAGAATTTAAATTATTTGCAAAAACTTTGGCATGGCCTGCAGCTCCGCTTAATGATTGCACAGTGCCATCTCCTCTACACGTCATTTGACATTGCTGTGAGGCATATGGCAGTGTTGGAGAGTAGCCTCGGGAGGAGAGTGGGGAGAAAGGTTAGAATACTACAATCCATGAACATGACTTGACTTTTTAATTAAATACCTCAGTTTGAGATTCACAACTACCCTTATTTCCTGGGTGTTCATAGAGCTCAGAATGCATCCAGAACTGCAGATTCTGCAGCTGAAAAAGATTATGCTGCACACTACAGGTAGTCTTGCTTTGCCAGACCTTCCTCCACAGCACTGCAAAAGAGGGTGTGGCTAGTCCACACAGCATTCCGGGATAAGAGAAAATCATGCTCTGGTTTATTGGCATTTCTTTAAACAGAGGACAATCGTTGCCAAGCTCCGGACGGAGCCACAGTGCCGCTGCAAAAGAAAGACATCCAGCGGAATTTCCTGCTGCAATGGAGCAATCCTGGAAGTGGAACATTGTGGATATTATCCTTGATGTTGCACTTCCGGGATTGGCCTGGTGCCGCAGGAAATTCCACGGGATGCATGTATTTTCTGTTTCCTTCCGCTTTCTTTGTGTTGAACTTTTGACTGCTCATCAGATCTTTGCAGGGTAAATCCAGACAGATAGCTAGAATATCTGTCCAATCTGAGTTTTCTCTGGCATGAGTATTTTGCAGCGGCCCTGTGCGGAGCTTAGCGCCGCCCATGACAATTCCCATTGGTTTAAATTGCCATTAAACCAGAGCACATTTTCCTCCCATTCCTGAATGCTTTGCCAGACCCTCCTCCTTCAGTGCACTTTGGAGGAGGCAAGACTACACTACAGGCAACTCTCTTAACTTTAAACAACCCCTAGCTCTGCACACTCATGTGTACTGACCCAGCTGATCTTTACGCACCACAGGAACAATGCAGATGTACCAGCAGTGAGTCCAGTTTCCTCTGCTTGGATCTCACAGTTGGTTGTAATTCAGCACATCCTTCATAGAGAATATTTCCAGCTTCACCAAGTATCATGCACCCTTTTAAGCATTACTTTGGGATTCTAATGAAATTAAAGAATGTACCCCCCATATCTGTGTTTAATGCAGCACATTCACGCAGCATAAATCTGCGTATTAATCACATTTACAGACTAGATCTGAGGGCTTATCGCTCGGTAGGTTTAGAAATGTTACAGGCCTCTGTGCTGAGTAGCTAAATGAGCTGCCTGAATTTGTAACCAAGATGCTATCAGAGCTCTTGCTCAATACTAATTCCAGCTATGACCTCCACCCAAGGAGGAAGAAAAACCATGGAACCCTAATGAAAATAAGTAATACGAGTCAATTCCTATCAAACTAATATCAGACTCTCATACGCTAAATTAATTTGCAGTGAAATGTTTACTTATGCATTGTAATTACAAACAACAAGCGGACTCCAGGTTAAACTCCTCATGTGTTGCTGCTCAGAGGCAGTTTTGTCCCTAGTGCAGATAATTAAATACAGCTTGAGGTAAATTATATCAAAGGGAATATCGTCCCTTAGCTGTGGTTCTCTTCTTCATCTATATTTCCCTGCAGCCCACCATCTGCTGAAAGTCTGGCTTCCCCAAAACAATCACGGCTATCTGTATTATATTTGCTAAGCAATTTAATAAGGAGGATTTTTTCTCTCTCAAAAGGAATTCCAAAAACTAAACTTTTTGGAGTTTGTTGAGGAAAAAGGGTGCTAAAAGTAAATCGGATGAAATTACTCACGCAAGCCAACCTATTATGTCTCTGCATCGCGGATTAGAGCACCGTCTTTCCTGAAGCTCACAAACAAGCAGCCAGGTGGAGTTGCGCAATCAGCATGCTCATCCGGTATCTGGATGTGTGTGTCTCATGTTCCAAACAAGTACAATGAAAAAAAAACCTGCCAGTGAACTCATCTCTAAGCTCTTTTAGATTGAGATGTGTAAGATTTTTTAATTAATGCAGAAAAACAAGTCAGTGGTTCACTTAAAGACTTTTATACAAGTGAAGCCAAAACATAGGTAATAAATCCTGGTCCCTCCATGTTAGCGGATAGGAGATGGGCCAAATGGAAAAATCCAAGCACACTTGAAAGGATTTTTTTCCCCCAAAGATGGTTTCTTTCATTTTATTAGTAATTTGATGCTATAAAAAGGCATAAAATGTCAAGATTGAGAGCTGTGACTGACTGGCGATTGGTCAAACGGGTGTATGGGCGGGACTTTGATAATGTTGCTCCACTGCCCGATCATTACTGTGCAGACTCTGGGACACTGAGGCTCGTATCAGGGCTATTTTGGTTTCACTTTTGTACAGTAGGATAAAGTGGAGACACATTGTCCATCTTTAAATACAGTCTAATAAAACACATTGCGTTTGACATTGAGCTCTAAATGTATTGAATGCATTTCCTTCCTCTTCTTCCCTGCGTTTACTGACAAAAACCCCCGCAAACTTACTATTTTCATCCACTGAAGTACGAACTTTGAAGATGTACACTGCTTTCTGTTGCTTACAGTATAGTACTGTATGTGTAAATGAATTGTTTGTTTGGCTTGAATGGGAACTGAGCCGTGGAAATTATCAAATCCACTTAATCATCATTATTTCTTCTAACAGAGCTCCTTTTTTATAACCAAACACATAATGTCAATGTCAAATTTTATTTGTATAGCACCTTTCATCACACGTAAACCCAAAGTGCTTTACATTAAACATAGTAATATACACATGAATACACATTAAAACAAAGCATGAACAGAAACACACAAGGAATACACACACGACAATCAACAAAAACAGACAAGACATACAAGTTTGACACACACACACACACACACACACACACACACACACACACACCCACACTAACTTAAATGCATGAAAAAATGAAAATGTTTTCAGTTTGCACACTGTATAAAGTAGAAAAGCTAGACTTTGGCCTGTGAGAAACAGGGACAGTCCTCATAAACACGGTTATTCGATACATGTTTTCATGTGTTTTTGTTTAGTCTGTGTGACTCACCAGCAGAGACCTCTGCTTTGGGTTGTCCTGAGCTGTGGAGGGTTAGCTGCAGCCGGCTGTTGCTGATCTGCAGCTCCAGCCTGCGGGGCTCCGGGTTCAGATGCACAGAGAGCAGCAGCCCGTCTGGGTTCCAGGTCCTGAACTGGAAGCGAACAGAGAAACCCCCCGTGGCAGATGCTGCTGACGGAAGCGACAGGAAGCTGCTGCTGGAGCTCAGAAAGGTGCAGGACACCAGCTGGGGCTGCGAACACGAGAAGGTCACATTGCCCTGGAGGACG